>CAJNSZ010000001.1:487002-597372 GCA_905329745.1 Rotaria sp. Silwood2 | reverse complement strand
TGATATTGATCGATCAGGTGGATCACTATTAAGGACCGAACCAGTCTGTTCAAACTTATTCATAAGTGATCTTATCGTTTTTCGATCTGGAGGATTATTACTCATTTCCTTTGACTATAATCTTTGCACATTGATTGGATATTCAAGCCGATACATGTTTTTGACAATCCATGTTTTCTCGTTTAAACTCAATTGACGCCGTGCCATGGATTATTCTGAATCTGAAATTAAAAAATTTATACACTTTAGTTACGATAAAGTTTTATTATTTATGTCTAAAACAACATAAATAGACGTGTAAAAGTCCATAGAAATGCTCTAAAATGACTTTGCAGAGCATTGCAGAGCTCGTAATAAGTGAAAAATCCTTATTGATGATGATCTTACTACACAGTAACGTTCACTGACCCACGTTTCTTATATGAAAAAAAACTTTAGGTTAGCCTCTATCACTGGTAAAAATTTCAGCTCTTTGTGTAGTCATATGAGTGGAGATATTTGAATTTTTTATCGGGGTGTTACTTATGGCCCACCCTGTATAAGAAATCTTCAAATTCTTACGTTTTAGGTGAAGAAAATAAATCACAAAGTTAAATAATTCTTTTTTTCTAGATTTCTTTTAGTATTACAATTTGTTGTCTCATCGAAAAAAATACAGAAGAATTTCAAATTCGTAAACAAATTCTAGTTCACTCTTGTTTAATGAACAACTTCTCCAGATGAAACTTTTGCTATAGATCAAACATATTTTCGAAATTTTTCCACAATTCGATTTTCCTATTTACGAACAAAGATCGCAGTATTTTCAGTATTTTACTACATGTTCATTTCACTTTAAATAACAATAGCAAGAAAAAAACAAACCATTTAATTGAGTAATGGTTATAAGTTGCATTTCTTTGTTCTTCTTTCTATCAGGCACAACAAATTTGATGAGATCTGATGTATATTTTTCGTCATTATCTTTGAAAATGATCAAAGTACTATTATCATAATAAGAAAAAACTAATAACTTACTAGTAAGTATTGCTACGATTTGAATAGTATGTTCAGTAGACTTTGGACCAGCATCAAATCTTTTGAGACAAACTTTGTATGCATCAGCTATTGTAGGATTACGAATCTATATGATATATATTAATAGAAAAAACTTTTTTAAATGTAGTTGTTAAACATACATAATTAATTTCTTTTTTATCTAAAATAAGAATATATTTTTTAACCACTGGATTACCAAGATGAGACCATTGAATAATCAGATCGGGTTTCGAATTTTCATCTGTCCATTTAATGCTTGCAGTTGGTGTGAAAGAAAAAATTTTACGTACAATCGAAAAATTCTACTAGTATTATTATAAGCAGATATTAACGATAGGTATAACATACTACAGTATTGGATTCTTTAGGATTTAACTTTGAATCTTTGGGCTCAGCATCAATCCGTACTGATATTTCTTTTTGTGTTGGATCGAAGCCACGTGCTGATATATAACGATATTTACTGTCAAAATCAGTTTCATTTGATCCATCAACAACTAACTGTAAAAAAATATAATGAAGTATATCATCTTCATCGATTGAAAACTATTTCAATGACTAACTTCAGTTCATTAAAATTTAAGCAATATCATTTTTGTTAAAATAAATATACTTACTATGAATTTTTTAATCATATGCTGAGCGCTCTCAGGATCAACTTTGATATTGCCGTAAATTACATTATCTGGAAATACTGGATGGTCGAGAAGAAACTCAATCTTAAGTTTTTTCCATAATTCATTATTGCTCTATAAACGAAATAAAATGTATCATTAAAATTAAAAATAATAAAAATGAATAACTTTTTCATTTTGTTGACGACTTAAACTAAAAAAACCCAAAAATATGAAAAAGTAATTTAGAATATCAAAAGAGATTAAAAACTCATACCTTGATATATTTTCAACAGTTTCTGAAGACATATCTCATAGATTATTATTTGAAATAAATTCCAAATAAGTATAAGAACCTTTAATTTTCTTTTTTTCTTCTCTGCTAAACAAATGCTCGTCTCAAAAACCTTTTTTCCGAGAAAAAAAGAATGCAAACAAAAAAGTCATTAATTTTTTTTTACCTTATGTTCCTCGGCTAGTGTTTGATTTCCTTTTTATTTTCATAGTAACTAACAATAAATACATTTATGGTCGCTACGTAACTGTTGAGCATAAAAGTGAACACAAGAAAGCATTCTATAGTCTTAACTACAATTGAAAACAGAACGATTTATTCATAACACAATTTCAAGTAAATGATATCTCGAACTTGTTCTATTCAGCATTCAGTACAGGTAAATTTTTATTTAACTCATTGGCTCCCGATGACGAAAAATCTCATCCTGAAACTTCGTGCACTGAATACAATCTATAAATGATTTAATCGTTTGGATTCTATAAATTTGACCACTTTCTGAAAATCCACTCCGACTCATAGCGCGACATTTTCTTCCACGCATTACATCTACAGTCATTCAACCAAATCCAAAGCGAAAGTGTCATATTTGTGCTCATACTCAAGAGCCATGCAAGTGGGGTAGGGGTGTGTGGAGAGGGAATGTAAACCTTCCAATAAGTGGATTTTTTGACTGTGAAAAGTATAGAACAGTATTAAATGATTTTATCATCTGATATGTCAAAACAACAAAAAAGAAGAATGGTCGACAGATAGATGTTATTTAATTACATGTTCACAATGATGGTAACTTACAATCAATCTTATTGCATCAAAAATGGATCGTAATCTTTGATGGATTTTCAAAACAGAATGCATGCATTTATCTCTTATTTTTATTCTTTCTCAATCGATGACTCGGAAGGTGGTGGAGCAACTTTTTTAATAATTTGAATGTCATGTTGTGTTAGGACGTTTTCGCTATACATAAGTCTGTCATTAATTTTTGAAGACCACTCCCTCTTCCTCAAAAATTGATTTTCATCATGGTACGTGGAGATTTCACGAAATTTTCTAGGAATGTTCGGCTCTTAGTTGTACATATATAAAAACATTCAAGGCTCTAAACCTTACTGTTTGAAAGATTTCGTACAATCAAGAGGCAAAATAGGACTTCGATAGGAACAAGGAACTTTTCAATACTTTTCTAGCTATAGCGCCCAGGATGGTCTCTTTTGAAAGAAACCTCCTTGCTGCTTCGGATGAGGGTAAGGATTTTTTTTATTTTAGTTTTATTTCATTTTTGCAACTCTTGAAACCTTAAAGTTCTTAAATTCGTAGCCAACATTTTCTAGAAAATCTTTGGTTTGTTCAATATCAAGGGTGGAATAAAAAATTCCATTTGCCTGCTTCGAAAGAGAATTCATCAATCTATCGAATAAAAAAACTGCAGTTCGATGGAACGAACTATAGTAAAAAAAATTTGTTCAGAGTTTCTCAATTTTGCCAAAAAACAGTTTTGAGAAAAAAGTGCGAATAATATTCATACTTCAGAGAGAAACGTAGTTATATTGTATATCAATTAAAAGCTCATCAGATGTCTCATCAAGTAGACGTACAACGGTATGCTATGTTATTGTCTGTCATTATGGATGATAAAAAACAAGTGGATCTAGGTCAAAAAAAATAAACTCTACACGTAAACTCCAAATTTGGCGCTCCCTTACGCTTCCATGTTTTACCCGTTCTATACAGTCCATATTTTATAAAGTGCTGTACTAAGACTACTTGCGATTGTTAAAACTGATTATAATTGCTAAGATCGTACTCCAATTAATTAATACTCACCCTGATTAGTACTCACCCTAATAAGTGCTTAATCCAAAAAGTAGTCACTCGAATTAGGACTGAACCTAATTAGTATTCACCTTCATTACGACTCAACATAATTAGTATTCAACGTAACTAGTACATCTGTTAATTAGTACTCACAAGCTTATACGAGTTATATTATGAAGGTACCCATAGGTCCTCAAGGGCTATATTGTGAAGGTACGCATAAGTCCTCAAGTCCTATATTATGAAGATACTCGTAGATCCTCAAGGGCTATATTTTGAAGGTAGTCATAGGTCCTCAGATTGTATACTACAGAGGTATCCATAAGTTCTCAAGGGTTATCCTATGGAAGTACGCATAGGTCCTCAAGTTCTATCTTATGGAGGTTTTCATAGGTCCTCAAGATCTATGATATGATGGCCCCTATAGATTCTGAGGAGCTATTCTATAGTGGTACCTATGAGCCCTGAAGGGCTATACTACGTAGGTACTGTTGATGTCAGTTGAGTGTGGGGCGTGCATGTGGATCTGGTTTTCATTCATAGTCGCACCCTTCCACATCTATAAAACGTCACGAGACTCTCCACAAACAGTACATGCATTCATATAAAAACTTTTTAAAAGGTTAGCAATAATGTCACTGAGCTGATCTCAAAACAGTTCAACTGGTACCAGAGTAAATGGTTGAGAACCATAAAAAGCCTGCGACGCGAATCCAACTACAAGAACACATCATCAAAACCTGATTCGAATGCCAAATCATATAACAATAGAATACACCACCGATAAGAAACAAAATAATGACCACATAGACTTCGAATCCTAATCGATGTCACGACTAGACGGAGTGCGAGAATGTAAGACAAATATCTGAGTGCTTATTTAAAAGCCTGGACATCATATCACATAGGTACACGAGATTGTAAGTAGTGTGCCACAGTAAAGGCCCAAACATTATGGTTAAAATATTCAAAAAATTTTTAAATACTATGCTTGATGATTTCGTTAAGCAATAGGATACCATGTTCAGCAACAATGACAATATTGCAAACATACATACCTAAAACTTGACGCTAGTTCGGTCCATACTGCATGACAAGTCGTACTTTATTTGCTAATTGTGCTTTGACTTACCTCCAATATTTTAACTCATAAGAATGAACGAATCTGTGCTGCATTGCAGAAAGTCAATGAGTATCGGATAGTGCTTGAGAATCCATGGGTACCTCTATAGAAACCTTCTTGACAATGTATAAGTGCCTCTATAGGATACTAATTGTGTACTAAAGCCTACCACCGTAAGACAAATCTTGAAGACTTGCGGGACCTCTATAAGATAGCCATTGAAGATCTACCTATACCTGTATAGGATAACCCTTCAGAACGTGTGGATAGCACCAAAAGAATAACTCTTGAGAACCAATGGGTGCCTTCATGCTATAGCTATTGAGGGCCTATGGATATCTCTATAATATAGGGCTTCAGAAACTATGAGTACCTTCATATTATAGCTCTTGAGGATCTATGGGTACCTTCATAGTATAGGGCTTCAGGACCTATGGATACCTTTGTAGGATAGAGCTTGAAGACCCATGGGTACCTTCATAATATAGTCTTGAGGACTCATGGATACCTTCCTAGTATAGGACTTGCGGACTTATGAGTACCTTCATAGTATACGACTTGAGGACTCATGGGTACCTTCAGAATATAAGACTTGAGGACCTATAGGTACCTTCATAGGGTAGGGCTTGAGGACCTATAGTACCTTCATAGTATACGACTTGAGGACCTATGGGTACCTTCATAGGATAGAGCTTGAAGACCTATGGATACCTTCATAGAATAGCCCTTGAGATAAAACGTGAACTCTAAATAATGGTAAAATATGGACTGGCGTGAAGTGAGCTCCAAATTTGGAGTTTACGTAGTTTGGAGCTCACTTTTTTTGACCGTGGATCTTTAAGTTCTCTGTAGTCTTAGGTACCATATCTTTTGCTAAAAAACTTTAGACGTTTATCGATTATTCTAAAGAAACCTTTCAAAATTGGAAGTGACTTTCATGAATTTTAAAACTACTCACCTTAGATGTAACATCCATATATTTGTCTCGAAAATTGAACTTTAAAAAATTGATTTTGGGAAGCGGACGCCTTAACATACTTTCTCTCCCCCTCAATTTTAGACCCTTCGTGTAGCCCCTGTTCATTCTGTGAGAAAAGGAGAGAAACGCCGTATGAATGTATCGAGTGTAATGTGAGGTTATATCTTATTGATTGTTTTAAATACTATCATGCTCTACAAGCATTCTGCATGTTATATTTAATAAAATTTTTGAAAAAATGAATATTGATTTAAAATTTTAATAAATCTTAGTGCTTAGAAATGATTTCGAACTCAATGGATTCATACACACAGATCTCATTAATTTATCTTAACATTTAGTCTGAACACGAAATTTCGTTTGAAGATTTCAAGAAACTGAATATCAATTATCGAATTTGTCGAAAATTTCATCCCAATCGGTTTGTATTTTGTTATACATATTGAATATCTATTTATTTTATATTCTTATTAGTGATGATCAAGAAATATGTGTATGTAATAAACACAAAATGATTCATGAAAGTCAAATAGTAGAACAAAAAGATGAATGGGCCATAAGTACTCATACTAAAAAAGAGCCAAACAATGAATATTTTGGTAGACTTATTAATGATGCCTTAGTATGAAAAATCTATGAGATTGTTTTGTAGTGGATTAAAGTTTTCGTTCATGTTCATTTAGTATGTTCGTCTTGATATAGAGACACAATTATCGAAAATTGGAAATATCCTTTTTAAAATTTGGAAAATTCCAAAACCTAATTTGATTATGTCAATAATTGGTGGTGCAAAGTATTTTAAATTGAACAGTAAACTTGCATCAAGTGTTATTAATGGGATTATGAATGTTGCTCTTAAGTCAAGTAAATATATATAAATGCGTAAAAAATACTAGAATTTATATACTTATCATAGACGTATGGATGATTACAACTGGATACGATATTGGAATTGTACAACTTGTTGGACAAGCAATTCATACATTTCAATCAAGAAATCCGAAACGAAATATGATTGCTATTGGTATTAGTAAATGGGGAAGTATTAAAGACAGAGAAAAAGTAACAGGGAAAGATGATAATCATTCTCCAGTATAAAAGATTTTCATGTTAAAAATATTTTTGTTTATACACAGTTTTTTCTAGAATAACAAATACAAATTCTATGATATCGATAACAAAGAAGAAGATGATAATAAATTGAAAAGTGGTGAATGTTACTTAGAAAAAAATCATAGTCATTTCTTGATGTTAGACGATGGACGATATTACTGTTTTGATACAAAAGATTTTCGAACGAGATTATGCAAATATATATCAAATCTTGAAAAAGACAAAGATATTCACCGTACGTTAATATTTGATCTAAATGATTTCAAACGAACGATATTACATAAATCGTTTTCTGCTTATAACTATTTCAAACAAAGCTTACTCCATGATAAAGATCCGTTAATCGATGATATAAGAACTGGAAAAAAATTGCCGGTTTTACCAGTCTAGTTAGCGACACCGATTGTATACAATTCACCGAGATTTACCACTAAAATCATTCGTTTAGCCGGTTCATAGATGATCCTTGAAAATTTTCTGCTCCAAACCATCGACTTCTCTCTGTTAAATTTTTCTTTTCCTGTACTTTCCTCCAATACAATAAAAATGTATTGAAAAATAACTAGTTTACCGCAACAATAGATCCGATATTTACGATATGGAAGATAGATTTTTTTTTCTGCGTCCTGCACTCCAACTGAGAAAAAAATTTTCTTTCTTTTATCCAAACTAGACAAAAAAGAAATATTGAACATTATAGACTTCTCATCATTAAATCATTGCTCTTTATAAATGTTTTTGTCGACATTTCAACATTGTAAATTCGTAGATGAAGATTTTTGTATTGAGCATTTTTAACACAATCCTACAGTGATAGACACTTCCTATTGGATTCATTACGTTCGAATGTCCTCAGCATAACATAGAAAACGTTTCGATTTGCAATGAATTAGAAACTCTTGTCTAAATTTACGACCAGAAACGATGACCAATGCATCAATGGACTCGAATCCTAACATATACCAATTTTTTTTGTTATCCTATGTAACTGTATTTTATTTACATATTTAGCTCCGGTTGTCACTATTGTTGTTGAGGGTGGTACTAATACTATAGAAAATATGTATTATGATTTAAAAGAAAATATTCCCGTTGTCATTATCAATGTAAGTTAATTAAATGAGTTGGAATGATTTTCATCATTTTAAATAAACATTTTTTTTTGCATATAGGGTAGTGGTCGTATTGCTAATTTTTTCGGTCGCTGGTTAGCACGTGTAAAAAATGTCAACGATGAATTTGAACAAGGTAAAGTACCATTTGAAATTGAAGAATTGAACATAGAACGTACAACATCAATACCAGTCTTAGACAACGACAAAAAAATAAAATCGGAAAAAAGGTAGAAATAAGTTTATGGTTATTCATTTTGGTTAATTAGCTTTTATAGAGTTGATATACATGTTGAACTTCATGTCAATTCATCTTTACAACGGTACGAAAAGATGAACTATTGATCTTTGACTTTGTTTTTTTATTCTTGTTGAAGACTTCATCACATGTTTAGCAAATATAAAAAAGAATTAGAAGAAGATTTAAAAAATATTATAGATCATAATGATTATTCATTGAAGAAAAATCAATCAAATTCGAAAATTAAAAATAAGGATTCAAATAGAAAAGTGCAAATTGCACTTAATCAAGTTATGTATTGTTTACAGCCAGCTGTTAGGTCTCAAATAACGGTATTTAACTTATATTCAGACACGAGTTTATCAGAAACAATTTTTGAAAGCATTTATGATTGTAAGTTAATTATTGTCATATGTTTTTACTTTTTTGCTAGGATTTTGTTTTTTAGCATTCAAAAGTTTATTGAAAAGTACTGACAAAGGACAAACTAGTAAGAAAAATAATATTCAATGCTTGTATTTTATAAAAGTCAAAAAACACCTTAAATTGTAGAACAAACACCGTTTCTCGAATTAGCAATGGATTGGAATTGCATACATATAGCGAAAAAATATGTTCTCCTAAATTCATTAGATAATATTTTGGTATATTAAATTTATCGCATTATCATTGCCTTGATTTGTTGTTGTTGGTTTTTATAGGATCCTGAAGAAGCTTTTATAATTGCTTTACAAAAAGATTTACCAGTATTCGTCTATGAATTTCTTAAATTAGGACTTGGGCCAGCTGATATATTCTTTCCATCAAATAAATTTCTTAAAGGACACCGTCGATATGATAAGTTTATTGAAAAACTTTATGGAGATATGATGGTATGAGATTTCTTTGAAAGGAATGAGTCAATTATGTATAATTTATTTTTCTAGGATACCAAAAAAACCCATTTAAAATATTTTATCGATAAGCGTGGAGTTGTCAGTAACAAAAAAATTACATCAGTTGATACACTTAATTCAATTCTGGAAGCTCTTATTGGTGATTATATGCATAAACTCTATTTCGATGCAGAAGAATATGAAGAACAGAATCGAATTAAATGGGGATTAAAAAAACCTACAGAAAAAGATACAGAAAATAATAAATCATTGTCTACTGAACAAAAAAAACATAAAGCAAATATATATATAATGCGCGATTTATATTTATGGACAATACTAATGAATCGTATTGATATAGCAAAAGTTCTTTTAGTTTTTATGGAAAATCGAATATGTTCAGCATTGATTGCAACAAAAATTTTAAAACAATATCATTCACTAACACATTATGGTGAATTAAGAGATAGTTATGAGAAAAGTATTAAATATTTTGAAAAATATGCAATCGATTGTCTCAATAAATGCGAAGATAATGATGTAGACCGAACTTGTGAACTTATTATACAACAAAATGAACTTTATGGATATGTTACTTGTCTTCAAGTATGTTTGATAGTTTCCTCTCAGATTCGTTATTAACATTTGTTTAAAGGTTGCATCTGATGCAAATGATAAATTATTTCTTTCACAACCAGCTTCTGTACAAACTATTAATAATATTTGGTATAATAAACTTCATCCGAAACAAAATAGTTATTGTCATCGAATTGCTCTGTTGTCTGGAATCATCTCATTTGGTCTGTTAGCTCCTGTTTTTGCTACATATCGAGACGATGACAAGGTAAGAAGAAATTTGTCCTTTTTAAATGAATGATAAATATAATTTTATATAATATGACTACTCAGTAAAATATTCTCATAATTTACTGTAGATATGTTAAGTTGTACATTCTATAAACAGAAAGTTTTATAACCTCCGAATGAAGTTATTATTTTGTTTACATTTTTACAACCCTCGTACTGTACAGTGAAACCTTTCTAATGTGGGCACCATCGGGACTCGTGAAAAGTGCTAATTAGCGGGAAGTTTTTAGTTTTTTTGCAATTTGTAAGTATTTAATGATCATTAATTTAGACGACACTTTTCTTTTTTTTCGAATGATATATTAGTTCAAACAATCATATTGTTTTCTTAGATAGAAAAAAACTTCTTTTACACTACAAAACTATTTGATATTAAATCTCATTGAGATAGGCAACTTTTATTCGATTCGAGTCTTTTTGATGCGTTGACATGATTTTATGCTACTAGGTGTTTACACAAAATGACGAGGTGAACATATATCTTATTTGTTTTTCGTTCGATGCATGAGTGATAGAATATATGTTGCTCATATCACAGAGATTCTTATTAAGCATAGCAGCAGACACAATGGCTCACTGTTCAAAATAAGGAGATGTTCATTATAGATAGATGTTCATATATTGAGATTTTCCTGTACAATAACCTTTTGTCATTCTCGGAATAATATTGTTCTACATTAAAGTTTATGATAGTTGAAAGTGTCGCTCTCTAACATACTGTTTTCTCATTCATTTTTAATGCCTTTTCACAATCTTCTCACATCAATGTTACATTGAGCAACTTATGCTATTTTCATCCATATTTACTTGTAGACTCTAAGCTGAAGTCAAAGCAAATAATGCTTACATGTATCTATTATTCGTGATACTAGATAATAAAAACAAGTCGTATACACTCCGTCCTAACCCTTGAGTTCATATTCTCTGTTAAAAATAGAGATTCGCTTTATGAAAAATGAAAGAATCAACATTTGTCTATCAAATAATACAAAAACTGGTTTATTAGAGCAGGCTTTGTTACCAAGTTAAAGCTTGCAGAATTGAAACCCCTCCCCTTCGGGTTTCTATTCTATGTGCGGAGGTTAAAAAAAAAGAAAGTTAATTATATTAGTACATTTCTCAATTCCTATACTTAGTCTTATTTTAATTGATGAATCGGCTAGCAAGACATTTTTCAATCAGCAAAAGTTCAGTAGATTTACGAAAATGATATTATTTAAGAGCACAAGTAAGGACTGAAGCTAATATTGTTAGAACATATGTACTATAGCTTACACTTACGATATATTCACATCTGAGTGTGATGTGTAGATGTAGTCTTTCTATTTGTCAACGTTCATATCCTGCACCGTCGCGGGTCGTTGCAGACATTTTAGTAGAATAATCATTATGTAAAATAACATAACAAATATCTAATTATAACACACAAATATAACTTATTAATACAGACAATGGGAATCTTTTCATCTACATCTGATGTGCAGTCAAATTGACGGAAGTTTATTGTAATTTCACAAATTAGTGAAATTTCAATATCCCCATTAATCAACTATATATATAATTTACTGATAAAAACTTTTGCTTTCAATTATGAGGTTATCTAAGATCAAATAAATATGTGGTTATATAGATTTAGAAAAATGATACAGGAGCTAATTGATTTTTGCATGGAAACCCAAAGGTTTTAAAAGGTCAATAGTTATTATGATATTGTAGAGATTTAGATTTAATTATGATTATTTTTCTTATTTTGAACATAAATTATATAATTCTCTTTTTCTTTTTATTAGAAGAGAGAAGTCGGTGAAACTCTTGAACAAAAGTACGCATATGTTCGATATAAAAACATTATTTCTATAATTTTTCTCTCAGACTGGACTCATGTGGCATAAATTATTCTGATTCATATGCATTTGAATATCCTCGTTATGTTACAAGAATGCCGCAATTAAATCAATATATACTCAAATTAATACATTTTCATTGTTCATTATATGCAAAATTTTTTTATCATTTGGTATGTATACGTATAAGGATTGGATATATAGAAGAATAATAATCTATTCATTTTAGATTTTTTATATGTTTTTTCTAATACTATTCTCCTACGTTCTTTTGTTCAATTTCTCACCACCGAAAGCTCAAAGTCCAGCAATACATTGGACTGAAATATTAACGACTGTTTTCGTATCATTCATGTTAATAGAAGAATTGTATTACGTATGTATTATCTAATTATTTTCTACTAATGTCATTTTATTTTTCTCATTTCAGTTTTTCTCTCAAGATAATTTATCCTTTAAAGGAAAGTTAAAACGTTCAATGCGCGATTTCTTTAAATTAATGACTACTCTAGCATTTATCCTTTTCTACATTGGATTAATTCTACGATTTACGTATGCAAAGTCCGAAGATCAATTTGTTGTTGCCAGGTGTGTTACTTTTTATGAGAATTAAAGTTAGTTAAATAAAAGAAAGTATCAGAACTAAGCCTACTTCATTCTAATTATTGTTTCAAAGAAAGCTAAGTTTCGAGATTTTGTTATGTTAGAAGTCTGTTATTCTTGGTATTTCGAGGAAGAATTTCTCCTTATAGTGTTTGAGATATCTCTCAAATGTTCATCTTTTTTCATTTAATCGGACATATAATGATATTTTGTACTTCATCTCTTGTTGAACTACGTTCTGATTGTAAGATTATTTAGCTAAAATCATTTAGTATTATCTCCTCAACTTGACTTACGCTTCCCGTGAATTTATTTCCTATGATCATCTCTAAGCAGGATTAAAAGTGTGGTCTATTATACATTATCCTTTCCAAACAAATGAATTTCTTTTAAAAAGTACTTTCAAACAGAGTATGATGAAAACAATCTGAAGTAAAGGAAGTTCCTAATAAAAATTTAATTTTCCAGTTTTTTTTCGAAAGAATTTCATTCTTATGCATTAAATTTGATTGAATAAAGTTTTAATTCAAAAACTATTTATGCCTTAAATGAAATTCTATCTAGAGTAATTATGGCTTATGATATAGAACTATGGTGGCTTCGTTCCTTATCATTTGTTATCGTTATACCATTTCTTGGACCACATCTAACAGCTATTGGAAAAATGGTATTTGAAAAACAAATGTTTATATAGCTTCTACATTTATATTATTTTTATAGATGAAAGATCTTTTATTTTTCTTATGTATCTTGGCAATTGTTGTGCTTGCTTATGGTACTGCATCTCGTTCAATGGCGTATTTTCCAACAGTGAACAATTTTAGAATAGAATCAAATTGTACTGTAGACAACAGTTTTGGTGCACGAAGTATTTTTCGCCATATTATATATCCTGTCTATTATTTATTATATGGAAAGTTGAATAATGAACGAAGGTGTCTTGATGGTATGTATTTAAAAAAAGAAAAACATTCATTTCACATTATATTAAAGCTAACCGAGATGCTGGATCGTCAATTACAACTCATATTTTACTTGCTCTTCATATGTTATTTGTTAACATTTTACTGATTACTCTATTTATTGCGATGCTTAGGTAAAATATCCTATTTTTTGATATCATTTATGAAAATTATGATCTTTTATTATTCTAAAAGTAAACGATTTGATCAAATCTATGAAGATGCACGAAGAATTTGGCATTCACAACAATATTTATTTCTACGTGAATATTTTGTACGTTCTCCACTTATTATACCACCAATAACTGTTATTCATGATGTTTGTCGTTTATGTCAAATGTTCTTCTATTATGTAACAACAAGGTTGTGTCATGTATTAAATTATCGTCCTACGAAAATATTCCGTAAAAACAACAACATACTGAAATATTTTACAATGTCGATATCATTTTTCTTTTTTTTCTTGTAGAAATGATTCCGATACAAAAAAATTTCAGAGAAAACTTGCGTAAATTTGAAGGTGCATCAACATATCAATATGCTCATAATCAAGTGAACGCATTAAAAGATGCGTTAGTAGAGTATAAATTTTAAATTAGAATAACTTTTGTTTGAAACATTTTTTTTCTACAGGTCAACAAATAAATACAGTACTCCAAATTATTTATNTTTAACTATTTTAAGTCAACTTATTAACGTGTGTCATGAGTAGATTCTATCGGGTTCAGATCGGAAGAAAACTTTGATGCATATAATAATACTTTTTGAATTTCTTAGAGTTTTTATTCGTTTTATTTAAAAAACTTTAACTTATTTCTAAAAAAAATAGAAAAAAAAGCAATAAAACTCTTCTTGACTATAAAATCTAAATCTAGCTATCGTCAAGTTCAAGTCCGAAAATTTTTGAATCCAACGGGCGCCCGTTACAAACATATTAGTTAGAGTTTATTTTGTATAAGTCTGTCTGGCAACTAAGTCCAAATACTATTGAGCCTTATTGCCAGATAGACTTATTATATAAAGTAAACTCAAATTTCTTTGCTCGTGACATACGTTGATAGTTAATTTACAATAGTTAAAAAGTTCTGGAAGATAGCTTTGACATATCCTTGGAATATGCTGGTGTACGGATCTTTGGCTTTTTCCAGCTTGGTACTATTAGTTGGATATTATGAATAAGTTATGCATGACAGAAACATACGAAGTTGTAAATAACATTGAAAATAAAATTAATCTTAAATACTTGTTGGCAAAAACCATTTTTTTATGATTATAATCAATATCTGACATCTTTCGATAGTGTATATTCTTTTACAATATCTAATATTTAGTTAAGTTCTTCTGAAAAATAATTGATTGAATAATGTTAAATATTTTTAAAATGAATCAAATTTCAGATATTTATTTGAATTTTTCTTATCCAATCAGTTATTTTTTGTGATGTTCGTTCTTTCGGTTTTCGAGATGAAGAAAAAGAATTTGTCGTTTTTTGTGTAAATTTTATATCTTATCTTCTATTATACACGAAGAAAAAACAAAAAAGGAAAATGCAAGGTCAGCATATACTAATAACTGGTGCCGCCGGTGGTATTGGTTTTGTTATTGCACGTTTATTTCTTGAACAAGGTGCTAATGTTTCTCTACATTAT
The DNA here is from genome assembly GCA_905329745.1 of Rotaria sp. Silwood2. NCBI lineage: Eukaryota > Metazoa > Rotifera > Eurotatoria > Philodinida > Philodinidae > Rotaria > Rotaria sp. Silwood2. The sequence goes on along the minus strand of CAJNSZ010000001.1, from coordinate 582,239 downwards.
CATCGTACATTTGATACTCTAACTCCATTACTTAATCAATATGCTGATCGTTGTTTTACTGTTTCAGTAAATTCAACCGATGAACAAGCTGTACAACAAGGAATCGAACAAAGTTGTAATCGATTTGGTCTTATTAATGTTTGTATTATTAATCATGCTATTTATGTTGAGGAAGAAACTCCAATATGGGAAATGTCACTTGAACAATGGAAAAATACAATGGATGTGAATTTAACATCTTATTTTCTTTATGCACGTGAATGGTGTCGACAACTAAAACGTTTAACATCAACAATAGATACTAATAATTTAAATGCTAATTTAATTTTTATTGGTTCAACAGCTGGTAAATTTGGTGAAGCAAATCATATTGATTATGCTACATGTAAAGGTGCACTTCAATCAGGTTTTATAAAATCTTTAAAAAATGAAATTATTCATATAATTCCACAAGCAAGATGTAATATAGTTGCACCTGGATGGACACGTACACCAATGGCTGAAAGTTCAATTGAACAAGGAAGACATTTAAAAGCTTTACGAACAATGCCATTACGAAAAGTAGCTACAACAGAAGATGTTGCTCAAGCTTGTTTATTTTTTGCATCAAATAAAACAGCTGGACATTTAACAGGAAATGTTTTAATGGTACATGGTGGTATGGAAGGACGTGTCTTATGGCCGGAAAATTCTGAATAGATTCTTTTTTTTTAATTTCTCCTTTTTTTATTTTAAAAAATAAAACAAAAGCTTAGTGAAAGTGAATTTGTTTTCAAAGTTTTTCTAATCGCTTATAGTAAACATGTAATCACAATCAAATAATTGACAAGTATTTCCATTTAATAAATGTTCAAAATGCTCAATCCAAACTAATGGTGCGCACATATCATTATCAAGTAATGTTTGTAAACGTGTATAATCAACTTTTAAATGAATTTTCCAATGTTCAATTTGATTTGATGGAATATTGACTTGTTTATGTGTAGCATATTTCATTGCTAAATCCATCATTTTCGATGAATTTTCAAGTAGATTTGTTGTATCAACATTAAACGATTCAATAAATCTAAGAATAGATGATAAATATCAGAAAAACAATACTTATTTTGTTAATAATATTTACCGTTGAAATTCGATCATCGTTGGTATAATAATCGTTTTTGGTAATGATCTAGGCAAGAGGGGAACAAGATCAAAAGCACGAGCATTTGGTTTATTTTCGTACTTTTGATATGGTGCATCGATACGTTTTGAATGAATATTAGATTTTTCTTGATTTAAGTTTTGTTCAAAGAATAAATTAAGAGATTGATCAAGTCTCCATTGAGTTTTTTCTAAAAATTGAATTGCATCATCTCGTTGACAATGCGTTATAGATACGAAATAAGCAATAGAAGATTCACGATTTTGTGACATTTGAAAATAATAACCAGTTCAATGATGATCTCGTTATGGAAGTTGGTGATCTATGGATGTCCAACTAAAACTCGACTGGATATTTATCTTATCGAATTATATCATAGAAAGAATGAAAAATAAATAAATATCGATGTAGTCGTATTTTTTTTACCGTTTAAGAGCCATTGCCTGTAAGAATCACGGACTTTGGGAAGTGACACATCTCAGAACGGCCAGAAAATTTCAGGGTATAGAGAACAAGTTGTCCTGATTCCAAAAATAGAATTTTTTTTAAGTACTCATAAGGTAATAAAAAAGTTATGGCTGCCTGAAAGTGCTCAAAATGGGTAAAACTCGATTTTTTTAAATTGTCGAAAAACATTNTCAGTATCAGAACCAAAACTATGTTGTGGAGAATATATTGTTGATGAAGGTGCATGTTTACGATAACGTACTACACGAAATCCATCATCATCTTCTTCAGTAATTTTAGATTTTTGATTTTCAATTGAAGTTATTATTGATGGAATTTTTTCTTTTATTGAAGGTTGTTGTTGTTGTTGTTGTTGTTGTTGTTGTTGTTCTTGTTCTTGTTGTTGTTGTTCTTGTTGTTGTTGTTCAACGACATGTTTAATTTCATCTTTAATTGGCACAAGATATTCATGAACAATTTGTTGAATTGATTGATCAACAAGAGATGAAACAGCTGTATGTAATGGTTCAAGATTTGTTTCAATTTCTTTTTGTTCTAATGGTTTTAATTCTACAACAGGAAGAATAGTTTGTTGTTCAATATGTGTTAATTGTGGTTTATCATCAATAATTGTTGCTTGTATTTGTTCAATTTCTTTTGATGGTTTCTGATCAACAATTGATGATTGAACTATAGGAGTATCACTTATTCGTCGAACATTATCACTAACTGGTTGTTTTACTTGTTCTATTGGTTTTTGTTCAATATTAAATGATGATATAATATGTGTTGCTTTAGAAGTTGGTGAACGTGGAATAATTAATGGTGGTATTTGTTGTCGATCTTGTTTAGGTTTAGTTTGTTGACGTTTATGAGAAGATGTTTGACTATCAGTAGTCGTACGTGGCATAGAACGTGATCCTGATCCATGACGTTCATGAATAGCAACAGATTTATTATCAAAACCACGACCAAGATTTTGTTTACGTGTTTGTGGTGGTAATGGTGGTAATGTTTTATCGGCTCTTGGTGCTGATGATATACGTTTTCTATAATGAACTACTCGAAAACCTTCATCATCTTCACCTTCTTCTTCTTCTTCTTCTTCGGGTGAAGTCGATGCTTTTATACGAAGTATTGTTGTTGTTGAAGTTTTTATTGGTTCCGATTGTACTTTGGATTCCTGAACAGTAGATATTGTTGATGATGGAATTTGTAAAATTTTTTCTTCATCTTTTGCTTGTTGTTTACTTTCTACTTCTGGCGTTAATGATGTACTGGTGGCAGGTGTTAAAATTATTGACGATACAGGTTTTGATTGTAATGTAATACTACTAATCGTTTTATGTTGATCTACTGGTTGTTGTTCAATATGTTTATGTCTCTTCTTATCAATACTAGATGAAGAAAGACCATCAGTATCAGTAGATGGTGAAGATACTGGAGCATCAAATAATGCTATTTCTTTTTTATGTGTTTTATGTTTTGGTTTTGTTGTAGTTGAAGTTTGTGGACCTGTAGTAATCGTAGAGGTAGCAACAGGTATTGATGAAACTTGACGTCGTTGAACAGTTGCCTGTTTAGAATCAGAATCAGAACTAATTCGTTGTTTAGATGTAATTGTTGTTGATGATAGTAGAGGTTTTTCATGTCCTGAAGTTGATGATATATGTTTACGATAATGTACAACTCGAAAACCTTCATTGTCATCTACATCTTCTTCTTCTTCTGGTGAACTAGAAATTTTAGCAGAAATAGTCGTTGTTGTCTTCTTTACGGGTGATGGTGGTAGTGGTGGTGTTGTCGGTATTGATTTAGGTTCTATTTTTGGTTGTTCAATAGGTAATGATGATGATTGAATTTCAGATGATAGAACTTTTTCTTGATCGGTCGATTGTTGTCTACTCTTCTTCTTTTTAGTAGATGATGAAGTTGGTAATGATTCTGATTTTGTCAATTCAGGTTTAGCTGAAGAAATCGTTGTCGAAGTTTGTGTTATAATAGTTTGTTCAGTAGTAGCAGTAGTCGTAGTAGGCTGAGTATCAAGTTTATTATCTTCAGGAAAAGTTGTAAATGAAGATGATAACCATTGTGAAGCATCCGAAGATGTCGAATCATTATTATCATCGTCTATTTGCTGTTGTTGTTGTTCAACATTATCAGAAACGATTGATGCTGATAAAAGTTCACCGTGTTGTTCTTCACTTGTCGTATCGATTAAATTTTGTTTAAATTCATCTATTGTTTTAATTAACTGTTCAATTTCATGTGTTATTTCTTCTGATGGTTCACCGAGTATATGTTTTGTTTCTTTTAATGATTGATCAATTTCATGAGAATCATCTTTGGTAACCGATGGTAATGGTTCAGATTTAGTTATCTCAATATGTTTTTCTACAACTTCGGTTTGGATAGCGTCTGTTTTGTATTTGTCGCTATCAGATACTGCTGGTATAGAAGCATCGAATACCATCACTTCTTTTTTATCTTTCTTTGATTTTTTATGTTTTTTCTTGCTACTGGTACTACTAGAAGTAGTAGTTTGTGAGACACTTGGTGAAGTAAGAATTGGTGAAATTGGACGTCCATGAAAAACTGCTGGTGCGAGATCGATATCTGGACTAACAAGTGTTTTAGTAGTACTCATTTTAGGTGACGGTGTTCTTTCGTGAACTGTTGATGGTGGTACACGTTCGTGCTGATGCACAACTTGAAATTCATCTTCATCTTTGGATTGTTCATCGTGTGATGTAGTTATTGTTGTTGTAATTATTGTACTTATTTCGGCTAATTCATGAACTTTTTCTCGTGTATCTTTTGTTTCAACTAATACTTGACGATCATAATCTGGTATTGAAACTTTTTCATGTGGTTCAGGAGAAAATTTGATTGTTGTTGGTGGAGGTCGTTGTTCGAGTTCTTTTAGAGTATGAGATAATCCTTCGTATAATTGACCTATTTTAGCATCTGCATCGGAAATAATATAATGACTCGAATACCATGCATAATCATCACCAATGACTTGAAGTGGTTGAGATGTTTTCTTTTCGATTTGATCTTGTGTTTTTGTCTCTTCTGTAATAGTAATAATAGATTTATGTTGATTCCAATCATCAATCGATGGCTGGTCAGTAGTTGAAAGACGTCCAATTTCAACATCAGCAATTTTATCGTGTTGTGTGAATGAAGGATAATCAGAAGTAATGACTTTGGTTGAACTAATTGTTGGTGATGATAATTGTTCTTGTGTAGAAATTATTTTTTCATATTTATCAACAGCAGCTTGTAAAGGAGCAGCAAGAATTTCTTTTGCAGTTTCAATTAACGATTCTTTTACTTCAATAACATTTAAACTTTCTAATTGATTATTAATTGAGTCTTTTGGTGAAGTAGATGAAAGTTTAGGTGCAGTCGATTTGTCATCGAGAGAAATTAAACTTGATGTTGTACCGTCAAAACTTTCTGCAGGTCGTACAATAAGATCAGATATACCAGGACGTTTTGGTTCATCAGTTAGTGGTGTCTGTAACTATAATAGAAAAAAAAATGAAACATATTCATTTAAAAAAAGATTTATTCACTTACACTAGATTCAGACATTTCTGTTTGATCATCTTCAGATAGTGACTTTTCATGATGCGTATTTATTAAAGTAATCGATGTTGGTAAAGTATACGGAACTACAACGCATGCATCTGTAATGGAGGATATACCTTCGTCAGTACCACTTGTCAAATCTTTTTCTGCAACAGTTTCTTCAATAGTTGGTTTTTCTGCACGAGAAATATCCGACTCTGTAGCATCACTTAGACTATGACCGCTAACACCTTTTTCTTGTTGAATTCCCACCACTGGTAGACTACTTTCCGTCAGAGACTTTTCGGAAATTTCCGATGTTGTTTTTGTCTCACTTATGGATAGTGACATAGGTTCTTTATCATCACCAGTATCGATATCCTCTTCAGTACTTGTTGTAGTGGACGTAGCAGGTAGAATAGTCGTTGTGGAAATGACCTTCACAATTTCAATCAAACCACTTAGTGATTCTTCTTGTTTAACTTCTTCTGTTTTCGATTTCTCAACTCGTGGTTTAGTAGATTCAGTTAGATATTCTTCAGCAGTTGGAACCTCTACAGTACTCATCACAGAGGATAAAACAATTTCTTCTTTATCGTTAACTGGTGCACTTGGTGTTTCAGAACTAATTTCTTCTATTTTTGTTGATCGGAGTGATGATGGTAACAAATTTGTCATTATTTCGAACAGACCACTTGATGATGTCTCTTCATGTACGACATGCTGTTTATCTGCAGATGGTTTTACGATTGTAGTTTCTGTTTCTGTGCTCGGTGTAGATGGAGTTTTCTCATCGATGATTGACGCTTGACTGCTTACAGTGGCTTCTTGTGAATCCGATGTTGATAAAGCACTGGTGAGACTGGAAACAAGATTACTAACAATGGCTGTGGCTTTTTCGACGACACTCGAGGAATGCGGTTTTTGTTCAGTAACTGGTTCAGTTGGTTGTTTGTATGCATGATAAACATCACTACTGGTAAAGTAACCGGCTACAGGACTTGAAATGTCTTTGGTTTGTGGTATCTGAACTGATGGTTCGCTATGTTTAGTTAGTTCTTCCACTGGTATCGTGGACATTGTCGTTTCTGTCAAAGATGATTCCACAGGTAGTTGGTCTTCTTTTGTAGCTGAAGGTGATTCTTCAGAAGTGATATGTTCTGTTATTGTTGATACAAGACCGGATGGTAATAAACTCTTCAATTTGTCTACTAGACCACTTGTTGCTGTTTCTTCATAGTCAATGCCCTGTTCATCTAGTGATTGTTTTACAACACTAACTTCTTGTTCTGATACAGTTGGAACTAAAACTTCTTCATGCACAGTCGTCGATTCAGTAGTTGAGGTCAAATCTTCAGTTGTTTCTGTTGTTGGTAGAGCACTGGTAACACTGGAGATAATACTGGAGGCGAAAGTTGTTGCCTTATCAATGAAACTGGATGAATCTGGTTTGTGTTCAATGATGGGTTCTACTGGTTGTTTATATGCATGATAAACATCACTACTACTGAAGTAACCTGCTGCTGGACCTGAAACTACTACTTTTCCTTGTGTATCGACTTGCGTTTGAGTAGGTTTGGCTAGATCTTCCTTAGAAATACTTGCCACACGTGGTTCAGTGAAGACGGATGGGATAGCTGTTTGGTCTTCTTTTACAATAGGAACTGATTCATCAGAAGAGATATCTTCTATTTCTGTTGATTTGAGACCAGATGGCAGTAAATCTTTTAGTGTGTCAAGCAGGCTGGTTGTTGTTGTCTGTTCTTGCTCGATAACCTGTTCAATTAGTAAAGGTTTCGAAACACTGATTTCTTCTTCGGTGACAGGAAAAGCTGAAATAGGTTGCTCGATAATAGGTGATTCACAAGTTGGAGTTGTTGCATCCGGAGATTCCGGTACCGGTGAAGCACTTATGAATCTAAAAATAATATTACTAGCGATCGATGTCGCTTCCTCGATGATATTGGAAGATGCCGGTTCTTGTTCTTCAATCGTTGATTTTGCCGGTTGTTTGTATGCGTGATAAACATCGCTACTACTGAAATAGCCTGCTATGGCGCTTGGAACCTCTTCTGGCTTTGGTATTTCAACTTGTGGTTTAGTAGATTCAGTTAGATGTTCTCCGACAGTTGGAACCTCTACCGTGCTCATAACAGAGGATAAAACAGTCTCTTCTTTATCTTTAACTGGTGCACTTGGTGTTTCAGAACTAATTTCTTCTATTTTTGTTGATCGGAGTGATGATGGTAACAAATTTGTCATTATTTCGAACAGACCACTTGATGATGTCTCTTCATGTACGANTAAAACTTCTTCATGCACAGTCGTCGATTCAGTAGTTGAGGTCAAATCTTCAGTTGTTTCTGTTGTTGGTAGAGCACTGGTAACACTGGAGATAATACTGGAGGCGAAAGCTGTTGCCTTATCAATGAAACTGGATGAATCTGGTTTGTGTTCAATGATGGGTTCTATTGGTTGTTTGTACGCGTGATAAACATCACTACTGCTGAAGTAGCCTGCTAGTGGGCTTGAACTTGATTCTATGTAGTCATGTTGAATAGCTGCAGCTTCTGTGTTTAAACTAGTTACGGGTGTTTCTGTTGTTGGAATTGTGGTTGGTCGTGTAATGCTTATGATTTCTAATGGACCTGTGATTAAGCTTAGTTGTTGTTTGTCCGTAGGTGTCTTTTCATTCTCAATGGATGACGTCAGAACGGCAGTTCCATCTTTTGGTACAAATGGGCTTACTACTTGCTCAGTTGTAGCTCCTGATTCAATGATTGTACTTGTTTCTGTAACAGTTGTTGGAATTTTCGATGGAAGGTCCTTTTTGTCGTAAAAAGTTGAATCGATGGATGAAATTGTCTCCTGAGTCGTAGTTGATTTCGGAGAAGCATCGGTTTTGACTGATGTTACTTTTTCGAAAATAGTATTTGGATCCTTTTCTTCGATGTTTGGTGTTTCTTCTGTACTTGATAGTTGTTTTTTATCTGTAGATGTTGAAGTAGGTATTTCCTCATGAGAATCTGATGTTTGTTGTATTGCTTTTTGTTGGTCATCGAATTCATTAGAAGATGAAACTGTGTCAATTGGTGGTGGTAATTTTACATAGGTTGTTGGGTGTTGTGTTTGTACTAGTATTTGTTCGAGAGTCATCTGAAGATTTGAATCGGTAGTTGGTTCTTCCTGAGCTCTTTTTTCATATGAACTAATAACTGTACGAAAAGGTGTAACAGTTATATGTTCAATTATTTCGGCTAGCCCATCAATATTTATTTTATCTTCAATTGATTTCTCGTCAGTCGATGTAATGACTTGTTCCTCGATTGGCAATGTAACAAATTGTTTATTAGTATCGGGAAGAAGATTTTTAATCGTAGCATCTTGAAGTGTTGCAACATGATCAATGAGAGTATCATATCGTTGTTGTAAATGGTGTTCATCATCTTTTTCTTCTTGAATATCTGTTGCTTTTGTCTCCGTTTCAATAATTGATGATGAAGATGATTGTATATCAATGATTGGTTTTTCTAAATTGTCAATATGTTCAAATAATTTAGAATATCTTGAATCTAATTCAGAATTTGTGTTAATTTCATCTTGAATTGTTTCATGAAGTACTTTTGCTTCAGTTTTCTTTGGCAATAAATCATCATCATCATATTCATCTTTTGATGGAAATATAAGTGTTTGATGTTCAAGTGTTTCTTTAATATCATTATCAAGTGCTGTTGAATGAACATTTGATGATAAGACATTTTGTTGACTAATTAAATGTTCAACTGGTTCCGTTACAAAACTTGTTTCTGATGGTATATTTTCTTTATGTTCAAGTAAATCAGATTCAAGTGCTTCAAGTGCTTCTATAATTTTTTTAACATTATCTGAAACAGGTCCATTATTGTTAGGTATTGTAAATTGACCATCATCAGATTGCAATTGTTCATCAAATTGTGAAGAAATATTTTTTACATCATCTGAAACAATCGACTTTTTGTCATGCTTTGATTCCATTGAAAGTGTTTGATCAATATGATGTGTCATATCATCAACCGTAGTAACAATTTCATCGGGTACACCAAATACTTGACGATATTCTTTTGTAGGTAAATTGGATATAATTGAAGGTGATTCTAAATCAAAACGTCGTGCACATTCATAAGCATGATCATCAAGATTAATATCAGTCATGTCTTGTTTCTTTTCTTTTTCTTCATAATCAATTAATGGTTGCATTGTTGTCCATGTTGTTAATGAAGACGATATTTGTTCTGGTTTTTCACTTTGAGTTGATTCTTGAGGAGACATTAATGTATGACGTTTTTCTTGTAATTCATAATATGCTAAAGGTGAATCAGAAATAACTTTCTTATCTTCTGGTATTGTTACGGATTGTACGGATTCTTGTCTATCTATAGGAGTGAAATGTGATGGTGGTTCTTCGGCAACATTCGATATAAAATGTCGATGTTCGTATAATTCTCTAAAATTAGCTTCTGAACCAGTTGGAGTTTCAGGGATAAAAAATGTTGGTACATTAGGAGTTGAAGTATCTTGATCGACATCATCTATATAAAAAGTGGGTTGAACGGCACTGGCTCGTTGCGAAGATGTTGGTTCTGTGATGTCGGATTGTTCGGGTGAAAGTGTTTGAATATTTAATGTTTTTTGAATTGTATCAACAATATTCGAAAGGTGACTAATATTAATATGTTTATCAAAATCAGATTTAGGAGAAACAATAACTTTATTATCTTCATGTGAAATAGAAGATTCCGAAGAAATTTCATTTGGGAGTTTAAGTATACTATTAACAATATTGGTTAGTCCAGATATGGAATGATAATCATCGACTGATTTAGTTCCAATATCATTAGTTAAATTAATATCAGTATCAATTTTTTCGGGAAATTCATCTTTGGAAGAAAATGAGACAAATGATTGATTATCATCTTCATCAAGAATTGATTGTTCAACTATATTACATGCATTGTTGATAGCATTATTAACAATAGCATTGATTGCTGTATATAATGATGATGAAATGAATTCATTTTCATCATTAGGTATTGATTCATCTGCAGAAATAGGAATAGGTTCTGTAACAATCGTTGGACGTAATGATAATTTTGATTCACTAGAAATAATATCTTGAAGAGAAGATTCTTTACTTGCTTGCTCAATTATATCTGTAGCCGCGGATTGATGCGAAAGTTGATCATTTTTCGATGAAGTTAATCCACTTATCAGAGAAACATTTTCGTCAGATTCATTAAACTGTGGTTGAGTATATAATATTTCTTTCTTTTCCGTATCCACATCAGTTCCTGATTGCTTCGGTGATATAACCACTTCATCAACGATTTTAATCAGGGAATCTATTGGTTGTTCTACTTTCTCAGATGGAATAATTGTTTCCATTTTATCTTTGACACTCGACGTTGTTAAAATTTCACGAGTAACTTCCACTAAAGAATCCAATGGTATACGTTCAGTTTCTTCGGCAAATGAATGACGAAGACCAGCAACAGGTTTTTCTATATCTTCGGGTTTGCTTGTCACTGTACTTGAATCTAATTGTTTCTGAAAAAGTTTCTTATCCTGCGATTCTGTTCTATCAGTTTCAACTGACGACAAATTAAAAATAAGTGGTGTAGCAAGAATTTCGTGAACGCTTCCAACTAGTGAATCAATTGACACACTATCATCTTCTATTCTTTCTTCTAAGTCACTAGATGAATGTTGTTTTTCAATTGGTGTTTTGACTACATCAGCAATCATACTGATCGTTTTATCGGAGGCGAAATTTTCAGGAATGATATCAAACTTCTCCACGACTGCAATTTCCGGTCTTACTGCCAGTTGCTCGATTGAATCAACAGTTTCTGGTTTGGCGTCAACGGAAGAACGAAGGATGCTAATCGATGTATCTGAAACGTCCGGTACAGCTTCATCCAAATTTACCGATGACAACCGTACAGCATCAAGATCTGATGTAGTGTCTTCGCCTGATGACGTATCAACTTTTGTTGTTTCTTCCTCCATACTTTTGATGGCACCTTTCGTTTCCGGTATCAGTTGTACTTCATCAGGCTTGGTATCTGACAAATGGAGGTTTCCTTTTGTTGTTATTCCAATTGGCACTGCAACTGCTGTTGTATGTTCAGAACCCGTAATATATGTTTGACTAGATGGTTGTTCAACCTCTTCCTCATTCGTTGTCGTTGTTTTTTCAACAATCGATTTGACTGTTGGAAGATGAACGGCAAGTGGTGTAGCAAGAATTTCACGAACAACTTCAGTTAGCGTCTCTAAAGAGCTACCTTCAGCGACATCTTCTTTGTTTCTGTCTCCAGCTGGTTGAATATGACTATTCGATGGTGCCACTTGAGCGGTGTCCATTGCAGCTGATCTTCCATCGGTCATCGGTTCCACTATTTCTTCAGATCTTTCCACTTCTCTTAATACTTCACTGGTGGTTGTCACTGATGCAGTTATTATGCGACTGAGTTCATTGGCTAATTCATTCACAGAGTCGATATGTTGTGTCTCCACTAATTGTTCAATTCCACTTGGTCGCTCTACAGCACGATCAACTGTAGGAAGATGAACATCCACTGGTGTTGCTAGAATTTCACGGACAGCTTCAGTTATTGCTTCTGATGTAAGGAATTCAGCTTCATGTCCTTTCAGTTCATCGTCAGCTGATAGTGGATGAGATTCTGTTGTTGTTTCTTCTACAGTTTCAATAGCAGGCGATATGATACTCGGTTGTCGTAGTTCTTTATGATCAGTGTCTGCCAATTTTGATGTTTCTTCTTCTGTCGCAATCACTTCTGATGGTGATATCTGTTCCACTGGTTTAGTGACCTCACTGACTTCTGTGAGGGATGGTTTTTCAACCTGCTGTCTTCTTTCTGTAACTTCTTGAACTTTGTGATCGGCTGTTGGAAGATGAATGGCAAGCGGTGTAGCGAGAATATCATGAACAACTTCAGTTAATGCTTCTGATGTAAGGAGTTCAGCTCCATGTTCTTTCAGTTTATCTTCAGCTGATGGTGGATGAGATTCCGTTGTTGTTTCTTGTACACTTTCAATAACAGCTGATGTGATACTTGGTTGGTCTAGCTCTTTTTGTTTAGTGTCTGCCGGTGTTGATGTTTCTTCTTCTGTTCCAATTGCTTCTGAAGGTAATACCTGTTTCCCTGGTTTAGTGACTTCAATGACCTCTGTGAGCGATGGTTGTTCAACTTTTCGCTCAGTTTCGCCAAACTCTTTCACTTTATCGTCAACTGTTGAAACATGAACTGTAAGTGGTGTAGCAAGAATATCATGAACAACTTCAGTTAATATTTCGGATGTAAGACGTTCAGCTTCTTGTTGTTCGATTTTGTCTTCAGCTATAGGTGCATGAGTTTCAGTTGTTGTTTCTTGTACAGTTTCAATAACAGATGATGTGATAGTTGGTTCTTGTAGCTCTTTTTGTTTATTTTCTGCCGCTTTTGATGTCTCCTCTTCTGTTGTAATCACTTCTGAAGGTGATATCTGCTCCACTTGTTTGGTAACTTCAGTGACCGGTGTGACTGCTGCTTTTTCAAGTTGATCTTTTGTTTCGGTAACTTGTTGAACTTGATGATCGAGTGTTGAAAGATGAACGGCAACTGGTGTAGCAACAATATCATGAACAACTTCAGCTAATGCCTCTGATGTAAGACGTTCAGCATCTTGTTCTCCGATTTTTTCTTCTGCTGGAGATGTATGAGATTCCGTTGTTGCATCTCGTACAGTTTCAATAACAGTTGATATGATACTTGGTTGTTGTAGTTCTTTTATGTTAGTGTCTCCAGGTTTTGATGTCTCTTCTTCTGTTGCAATCGCTTCTGGAGGAAACATCTGATACACTGGTTTAGTAACTTCAATGCCCTGTGTGAGAGATGACTTTTCAACTTGTTGCTCTGGTTCAGTACTTTGTTTTACTTTGTGATCGACTGTTGAAAGTTGAACAGCAAGTGGTGTAGCAAGTATATCATGAACAACCTCGGTTAGTGATTCTGATGTGAGACATTCCGCTTCTTCTTCTTTCATTTTATATTGCGCTGTAGATGGTTCAGATTCGGTTTCTGTTTCTGTTTCTTGTTCAGTTTCAATGATAGATGATGTGATAGTCGGCTGTTGCAGTTCTATTTGATTCGTATCTGTCGGCTTGCGTACTTCTTCTGTTATAATCACGCCGGTTGGTATTACCTCCCCAACTGGTTCGGCAATATCATGGAAATAGGCAGAAGATGGTTTGTCCACCACTTGTTCTGTTTTTATTACTTCTTGTGCGGTGTGATGGGCTGTTGGAAGATGAACGGTAAGTGGTGTAGATAGAATTTCACGAAGAACTTCAGTTAATGTTTCCAAAGAGCCAGCTTCTGCGATATCACCTTTTGTTCTGTCTGCAGCAAGTGGAATACTACCATCCGATGCTGGTACTTGAGTAGTGTCAATTACAGTTGATATTAAGGGCACCTCCTGTTTTGCTTCCTCCTCAGATTTTGCTGCTTCGATCGAGGGTTCACTGGTTGTTATCACTGATGCAGTTATTCTGCGAGTGAGTTCATCGGCCATTTGATTGAGAGATTCGATATGTTGTGTCTCCAGTAACTGATCAGTTTCCTTTTGTCGTTCTGCTGCATGATCGACTGTAGGAAGATGAACATCCACTGGTGTTGCAAGAATTTCACGAACAGCTTCACTTATTGCTTTTGATGTGAGGCGTTCAGCTTCATGTGCTGTCAGTCTATCTTCAGTTGATGGCGAATGAGATTCCGTTGTTGTTTCTTGTACAATTTCAATAACGGATGACGTGATACTTGGTTGTTCTAGTTCTTTTTGGATCATATCAGCCGGTTTTGGTGTTTCTTCTTCTTTTGTAATCGCTCCTGTAGGCGATAGCTCTGCAATGGATTTAGTAACTTCAGTGACATTTGTGAGGGATAGTTGCTCAACTTGTTGTTCAGTTTCGGGAATTTGTTTCACCTTATCATGAACTATTGGAAGATGAACTGCAAGTGGTGTAGCAAGAATATCATGAACAACTTCAGTTAATATTTCTGATGTGAGACGTTCAGCTTCTTGTTCTTCCATTTTCCCATGTGCTGGTGGCGGATGAGATTCCGTTGTTGTTTCTTGTGCAATTTCAATAACAGATGATGTGGTACTTGGTTGTTCTAGTTCTTTTTGTTTTGCATCGGCCGGTTTTATTGTTTCTTGTTCTATTGTAATCACTGTTGTAGGTGACAGCTCTGCAACTGATTTAGTAACTTCAGTGACCGGTGTCAGGGATGGTTGTTCAACTTGTTGTTCAGTTTCGGAAATTTGTTTCACTTTATCATCAACTATTGGATGATGAACTGCAAGTGGTGTAGCAAGAATATCATGAACAACTTCAGTTAATATTTCTGATGTGAGACGTTCAGCTTCTTGTTCTTCGATTTTCTCATGTGCTGGTGGCGGATGAGATTCCGTTGTTGTTTCTTGTACAATTTCAATAACGGATGATGTGATGCTTGGTTGTTCTAGTTCTTTTTGTTTTGCATCGGCTGGTTTTGTTGCTTCTTCTTCTTTTGTAATCACTTCTGAAGGTAATACCTGTTTCCCTGGTTTACTGACTTCAATGACCTTTGTGAGAGATGGTTGTTCGACTTGTTGTTCAGGTTCGGTAATTTGTTTTACTTTGTGATCAATCGTTGAAAGATGGACAGCAAGTGGTGTAGCAAGTATATCATGAACAACCGCAGTCAGTGCTTCGGATGTGAGACGTTCAGCTTCTTCTTCTTCGATTTTCTCTTGTGTTGGTGGTAGATGAGATTCCGTTGTTGTTTCTTGCACAGTTTCAATAACAGATGATGTGATACTTGGTTGTTTTAGTTCGTGTTGTATCGTATCAGCCGGTTTTGGTGTTTCTTCTTCTGTTGTAATCATTCCTGAAGGTAATATGTGTTGCAGTGGTTCCGGAGCTTCAGTGACTGATATGAGCGACGGTTTTTCGACTGGTTCTTCAGTTTCGATAATTTGTTGTGCTTTATGATCGACTGCTTGCAAATGAGCAGTATCGGGTGTGACTAAAGGGTGTGGAACAGTTATTGTCGATTTTTCAGTTGAAAGACTTGTTGGTTTGGGTTTTTCGATGGTAGTTTCAACAACTGTTACCGCTCTGGGTTCAGTAACAGATGATACAGTCGTTGTCGGGTGTAAATCTGTATGTTCCAAATCTTTTGGTGTCTTGATTTCTTCTTCTGTGTCTGCTATTGGTGATATTTCAACTTTGATGCAGGAGTCCATCGGTTGTTTTTCATGTTCTTGATCAACTAAAGAAGTTGTTTGTTTCACATGATCAATCAATGGTTGTTGAGCATGAATTGGTTTAGTAAGTTCATCAAGGATGCCGTCGAATGTGTCATCTTTAATAATAACTTCATGTTTCTGGCTTTGGGTTTCTTTGTCTGGTGATGGTTGACGATCGGTAGTAATTGTTTCAATGTTAGTTTGAAGTTGGTCTTGAGTTTGTGACTGTTCGAATTTTTCTCTTTCATCATGTTGAATAGGTTGTTGTATGATTTGTACAACATCTGGTTGTTGTTTTTCACGAGATTCGGACGATTCTTCATGAGTGATAAAAGGAGCCGTAAGTTTTACTGTCACTTCACGAACAATTGTCGTAAGGTTTTCTATCGTTGGTTGTTCTTCAGACTTATCGATGGGTGTAAATTTGCCGGTTTCAGTATGTTCCTTGGCTTCTTGAGTTCTGTCAACTTCGGTAGTTTTATTAAGTGTTGTTTCTTCTAATGTTGTTGTTGTAGATGGAAGAATATCGGCATCGGATCTAATCGAGAAATCAACACTTTTAATCGTACCTGTTTTAACTTCAGCTGATGGTCGATAAATAGTAAATGGCGTAGATAATATGCCACGAGCGATTTCTGTTAGTGCATCAAGTGAATAATGTCCATTTTCATCGGTTTTTGCTTTATCTTGAATTGATAATTCATCATCTTCAGATATTGTTTGTTCTGTAATTTGTGTAGTAATTGTAAGTGGTTTTGTAACCGATTCTTCACTAGCACGATCTTCTACTGTTTTAGGACTAGTAATTTGTGTAACGTGTGAATCAAACGATGTTGATGGCACACTATTAATAAATAAATTAAATTTTCAATTATGAGAAATGACAGAAAAAAATAATTTACCTGTCAACTGCATGAAGATTTTTCTGTGGCATTTCTAAATTTTGTTTTGTAACACTTTGATCAAATGAGTCAATTATCGGTTTTTTATCATGTTTTTCTGTCGATACAGTGGTTTCAGTAGTAATATAATCTGATGGTATTGGAGAAGTATGCGGTGCTACAAGAGTTTCCCAATCTGCGTTGATCAAAGATTCGGATGGTAGACGTTCTAGCTCATCTTCTTTGGTTAGTGTTTCAGAAGTTGTTTCTTGTTTATGTTCAGTGACCAAGGAGATGTCGCTTGGCTTCGGAATTAACTCCTGAGCAGCATGTATTGGTTGTGTTTTTATTGTCACTAGTTCACTAGGAATGCTTTCATTTGTTGTTACTATTTCTACATGAGAGTCAACTAATGGCTTTTCAGGTTCTTGTTCAATAATATGAGTAGTTTTCGTTTTAATATCAGTCGATGGAAAATGAATAATTTGTGGTGTAGTATGAATCTGACGGACAATATTGACTAAAGAATCTAATGAAACTTGTTCATCGATTTCTTTTCTTGATTGAAATTCAATTGATGATTGATCGTCTTTTGATGTTGGTTTTTCAATGGCTTCAGAAGTAATAGATAACGTACTTGAGATTGGTTGTTGTTTTTGTTTGTCGGACGTGATGACAGATGGAGTACTTTCAATTGTTGAATCAATTGAAGATAATCTGTCTTCTTGTCTGATCGATTCGATTGATCTCTGTGTATCGGTATATATTTGTTGTTTATCCGAATAAGATCGAAGAGGTTGAGAATGTATTTCATAAATAATGTCAGTAAGATAATTAATATTTAATGGTTGTTTCTTTGTTACATCTTCAGTATCCTGAGAGAGTTGTTGTGTTGATTGTAATTGAGTCGAAGGTATTTCATCAGTTACAACAGGAGAAGCCTGAGAAATACTAACTTGTTCATTTTGAGGTTTTTTAATATTATTTATTATTTGTTCAGCAATATTGACTAGAGAATCAGTAATTAATGGTGATTTTTCAATTGTTAAATCTTGTTGATCTAAATTTGTTTCTTGAATTTTTGAAATCGTACTATCAGTAGTATGAGTTGTAGGAGACATTTTTTCTTTATTGTCTGGTTGAAAATCATGTTGATCAGCTGTTGTTTGATCAATTTTAGTTCTAAATTAAAATAAATAGTCAAATAATGTTAATTCTCGGAATATTTATATAATCCAATGAAGAAAAGTTTAACAAAAACACATTTTTTTTATATAGTGTATTCAATACCAAAATTTCATAGATAAATTATAATAGGAAGATTTCTAGAAAACCGAAGACAATAGTTTTCAAATCCTGGAAGATACTTTTCTAACAATACTATTTTAAAGAGCACAAAATTCTGAATGAAATGAGAGATGGTTGCATTTTATACGAGCTTCTATTGAAAAGTTAAAATTATTACAAAAATCTAAGAAAAAAAAAACGTTTTTCAGTTGATTTTCAGATAAATTTCGTTTTTTTCACAGTTTTTGTGATACTATTAAGTATTTAATGAAAAGTTGTAGAAAAAGCGGTGACTCCTCATTTTATTCAGAATTTTATGCTCTTTAAAATGGCATTGTTAAAAAATAACTTTTGGAATCTGAAAACTACCGTGTCCGATTTTGTTAGAAACCTTGCTGTCATAATTCATCTTATAAAATCTTGGTTTATAATGCATTATATAGGAAAACACCATTGGCTATTAAAACCACTATTTGGTTTTGAGCTAGAGGTTTAACCTTATAGAAAGAAAATGATTTATAAATTTACTTTGTTTGATCAACTGGTTCAGTATGATGTGATATAATATAGTCATGAGATGGAGTCCATAATTCTTTTGTGCCTTCACTTGATTTTTGTACAATAGAATCCATACTTTGATCATCTTGTGATATTGGTTCTTCGGATGATTTTGTTTCTGACATATATGATTGTTCATCTTCAGTCTCTTCATCAAATCTTGGTAATTCTGGCATAAGATGAGCTGCAATTGAATCTAACATTGATCGAAGTTCTTGATCATTTTCATTAGTTGTCTGATCCTGTGATAATAATATTTTTTTCTCATCCGAAATATTTGTTGGAATAGATGTTTCATGAGTTTTTTCCAGTGAAGTTCTAAATAATAGAAATATCAAATAAAGTAATTGTCATAATTAAATTTTCTTTTTGTTTACTTTGTTGTTTCAAGTGAGTCTTCAGGTAATTGATGTTCAACATGTGCAATAAGAGAAGGACTTTCAATTGTTTGTATTGGTTTAATGTTCTATAGAAACGAAAAAAAAAAGAACAAACGTAAAATATTGAAATAGGATTTTTGAAAACAAAAAAAAACAAAAAAAATTTACTTCTCGATCAATATTTGTCTCGGATGATTTCAATATTGAATCTGTCGTTTGTAATTGTGATTCTAATTCATTGATTTTATTGATTGATGAGTCTGTTGTTGTTGATATGATTTCGCGATCATCTTGTTTAACATGTATTGGTAATAAAAGTGATGGATCGGATTGTTCGGTTGTTTTTATTAAATTTGATGATTGTTTCTGTTCATCTGACATAAAATATTGTGATGATATTTGTTCACTTTCAGAAAATGAGGCATCTTCATCAGTATCTTTTCCTTCTGCGTCATCATCTTTAATAATTTCTCGTATTGTTGGTTCTGTTACACTTGATTGTTCTTCATCATCTTTTTCTAATTCGTCATGTTTTGATGTGATTTTTTTATTGATTTGTTTTTCCATATCAGTAGAATAATCTTGCCCACCTTGAAAAAAAAAAAGTAATTAATTATCAATATTTATATTTTTTTTTTGCTCTTTATTTGATAGTTAATATGTAAATAATTTTTATATTAACAAAAAAAATCTTGACATTTTATAAAGTTCAATGTATTCTCAAGTATGAAGATTATGAATTCTTTTTTTTTTCTATAATGTTAATATGATTAATTTCAATGTCTTATGTATTAATAATTTTCTTTCCAAGAGACATATATCTCATATGTTTATGTTATTTGATCTTTGATGAGAGAAAAAAAGAGCAAGAATAATAACTTACGGTTGTTGATTTCGTTCTGGACAGATGTTTGATCGATTGTATTTGTCCTTGATGGTTCTTCATTGTCTGTTGTTCTAGTAGTAGTTAACAAATTGTCGGAAGAACTAATATCATATGTATCTTTCTGTGTATCAATTGTAGATTTAATAGATAAATTTTCATTTCTATAATCATGACTTGTTGGTATAATATTTATTTTTGTTATTCCTTGTACTTCACTAATAACAGGTGTAAAATCTTCAGTACCATTTAAAGTATCATCATGAGTAGTTGATATATCAATGTGACTTGATAAGTCATGCATATGATCATAGAAATGTTTATTTTGTTGATCAATTAAATCTGTTTGACGTGTATTATGTTGAATATTACTTGTTATTTGTGTTTGTGGATATTGTTGAATTTGAGTGTGTGAAAAAAATGGATCAGTATCATTGACTCGAACATAATTAACATAATTTTGATCATCTAAACGATTACGCATAGATATATCAAGTGATGATTTATCATTAGGAATAAATCCTGTTGATTGCCATGATGTAGATAATGGTGCTGATTGTATTGGTGTACTTGAACGTTCAGGACTATATCGATGATCATGTTGATGATATGGTGAACGTGTACCACTTGTATCTCTTGAACTAGGTTGTGATGTTAAATAAGATGAATCATCAATTGGTGGACGTTTTCGTTTTGTACGACGTTTTTTTATTTTACGAAAATTTCTTGATTCAGAACGTGAACGATCAATTTGTCGACATGTTTTTAATTTATCACCAGTATATACAAGTTCATAAAGAATTTCTTCAACAACAGTTGGTTCAACTTCTTCAAATTCAACAAAATCTTCAAATTTGAATTCACCCTCTTGTCTAACTATTGTCTTAGCATCATCACCCCAACGTTCAATTAGTGTTGGGTAATGATTAAGATCAGTTATTTCAAGTATTTCTTCATTAATTATTTCTTCATCAGAATCATCTAAATAATGTGTTTTACGAAAAGGAGATGAAGATGATGGTGTACGATAACGTGTTATAGATGGATATGATGGCTCATATTCACGGTAATGACGAGTTAATGAATTTGTTGGACTTGTTGGTGGTGGACAATAATTCGATGATGATACATAATATGAATGAAGAGTTCGAGGATCACCTGTTATTGGTGTTGTAGTGTATGTTGGTTCTGTATTAAAAGTATTTGTAGATGCATATGTATGTGTTGTAAATGTCGAACGACTTGAACGATTATTTGACGATGGAATATTTTGACGATGATTATTTCTATTGTATGAAGACGACGAGACACGGTTCGCCATTGAGTCGTCAACACTTAGGCGGACGACGCTCGGGCAACTGTGCTGCTCGCTTGTAAACGAAGTAACTGAATCAATATATTTATTTGCTGCTTGCTTTGCTCTTTCTCTCTCGTCTGTTTTTTCTTGCTTTTTCGCCGTCGTCGACGCTAGCGTTCTTCTGATGCTGTCTTCTCTTTTTTCTCTTTCACCTTTTTCTCCGTCTCTCTGATTTTCGCCCCCATCGTCGACATTTGCCGTCGCCATTGCTGCTCTTTCATCATCACTCGATGTAGCATCTGCATACTGCTCATCCCGCTTATTGCTGTTGTTATTATTATTGATAGAAGTTGTAGTAATAGCATGAGTGGATGCAGTCGACATGCTACTAGTATCATTGACGAAAGGCATAAGAGATTGTGGTACATATTCCTCTTGCCGATTTATCATCAACAATGATGTTGTTGTGTTTTTCCCTTTTAATAAATCAATATATTTTTTTTCTATGTCTTCTTGTGCATCAATATGATTATAATCGGGATTGATAGAAGGAAAAGGAAAAAAATAATGAGTAGTATTTGTATTCCTTTTTTTCCCTTTATTATTATCGTTATATTCGTATCATCGCTATTAGGGGTCGGATTTGTCCTCATAAAAAGCAATGATTTTTTCATGTCTTTGTCTTTTTCTTCGTCCTTCATGGTTGTTGTACATATTTCCTTCGTCGCTTTTTTCTTCCTTTCTTTTTTTACCCAATTTTCTTGTTCTCTATACGTAGATTTCCTTTTTCTTTTTGTTTTTTCTCATCACACCATCATCAATATTACTATGGAGCGTATCTATGCTTGAAGGTCTACTATTACTGCAAACGTCATTTGTCATCAATGATGTCGGGTACATTATTTATTTTTTTCTAGAATTTCTATTTTTTTTTGTCCGTTTTTTTTAATAATGAGGATTCAAAATATTTACTTGGCTCTGATGAAGAAGATGATGATGAAAATGTAGATTTTGGCTGCCGTTGCTGGTGTTGTTCTTCATCTTCGAGTTTTTTCGCCATATGTTGGCCTCGATTACCAGATTTTTCTTTTTCTTCGTTTTCAATGGAAGCTTCTGAATAAGAGAAAAGAATAAAAAAAAAATACAGAAAGTGCAGACAAATATGTGTACGCCAAATAAAAATGTTTTCAGATAGTAAAAAATAAAAAAGAGCGAGAAGAAGCAAAAACACTAAAAACAAAAAACCTGATGAATGTTGGCAGAAGTTGAAGAAATATAAGAAAAACAGAAAAAAAAAAGAATCTATGTTTATATATTTGTCATCAGTTTTGTGACTCGAGGTAGTTTTAATGTCAATTAGCATAATTTGTCTAAGAGTTAGTAAAGAAAAAAGAAATGTGTTATATATATATATACATATGTATGTGTTAGTATCAATTCAATTAACTGCTCGAACGGCATGCGTACCTGAAACAGTATTAGACATTGATTTTATTGACTCTTCTTCTTTAGTAGTATCATAAAGTTGTTTATTACTCGTAGAAAATGTTGAATCGGTATCTATTGCATTTTTTTCCTTGGTATCATGCAAAATCAACGGGCATATTTGTTTTTGTTGAGTATTATTAAGATTTGTCGATAAGGTTTCAGTCTTATCAGGCACAGCTAAAATTAAACAAAAATATAAATATTATTTTCCATTAATTTTCATGTTCATTCAATATCTAAAAGAACCCTCGTGCAATTGAAAAAAAGAAAAAAAGCGAAACAGATCTTTATCAGAATATTCATTTGATCATTGATAAAAATATTCGAATCATCATATGAATGAAATTGATTTTGTGTCCACATATGCATGCAAACATCTAATGATTTTTATCATTAAATAGTCACCTTTATTTTGCAAAAAATGAAAGAATGATATCTATCATTTTTATATATCGTTAATAAGTACGATATAGGTTATACAACCATCTACTGGACTGTAGGAAAATGACATTATTGAAAGGTAAAAATCCGTCAGCTACAATTACAAATGACAGGCTATTGTACAGACACCTATAGTTACATGAATAACATCTTTCTACACGCTTCAATGCTTTTCTTATTGAGTATATCGCATTTTTCAACGTCTTTATGTCTTTGATTTAATATCTAAATGCAAATATTTCAATATGGCCGTCAAAAAAAAAAATGTTAAAAGTTGCATACAGTACATATTGTCATCATGAATGTAGTATTTATTGTCATCGTAGAAGTTTCTTTTTTCTCAAAGACAATTATAGTGCACTAAATATACTTGCGATTGATGACATAATCAAGTAAAGAAGCTGTCTCTCATCAATATTCATTTCTCATTGACAAAAGAACAACTTTACATAAGAGTTTGCAAGGAATGGGGGTGGATTCTATCTGTCAACAATCGTCTCTTATTGCATATACAGATCTATACATATACGAAATCCAATTAAGTTAGATATACAAAGGTTATTTTTTTGTAATTGTCTCTATTCTCAATCTATATATGTTCATTTATTAAACGTCTTTTTCTTTAATATATAAATAAAGAAATTTGATTCTCTCCAAAAAAAGAACTAAATTGCATAGATTTATCTAGATCATTATATGTAATAAGATCGTTAGTCAATGCCTGGATGCTGCTGATTTTTTAAGTGTTTCGATACATGCAATGACACATGTATTTTTAACTTGTTTTTGTTATTCCGTCTGCTTAATAGTAATGCGAAAAAAAAAAGGAAAAAGAAAATTATATTTTACATCGATAATGTATTACAATCGTCAAAACGTCGCATATGTTTGTCGATATGTTGGTGTGCAGTAGCTTTTTTTCTCCCTCAAGTATTGTTATTAATCATCATCATCCACAAAAATATTAAAATGCGAGAGAGTAGACGTTTTTGTTGTAGTATAACACATCTCAATCAAAAAGGCATTTTTTCGTTTTTTTTCTTGCTATTCTCCTTATTTTTACCTTAAAACTGGGTAGATGAAGCATAAATAAACTAATCAGCATAAAAATACCTGCTGCTTTATCGACCGATAATGGCAATAACGGTGGAGCTTTTGTAGAGATATTTTCATCTACAAGGTCATTTTTTGCTTCACTAGATTTCTGATGTTGTTTTTCTTTTTGTAAAGGTTGTCTAATGTAATGATATGAAGGTTGTTGATATTTATTTTTCACTAATGAATATGAATTTAAATCTAAAGATGATATTGTATCATGTATATGTTTTTGTTCTTGTGATGTTTTATTAATTCCTCGTAATATATCAACCATAATTCTTGTTAAAGAATGAATACCATCAAGATGTGCAGATGATGATTGCAAAGATGTTTCAGGACCTGAATATGAACGTATTCGACCAGTTTCTGTTTGATTTAGTTGACCAAAAGGTCGACCTGAATAAGTACGTATTCGTTTTGATGGAT
This sequence comes from Rotaria sp. Silwood2, assembly GCA_905329745.1. NCBI lineage: Eukaryota > Metazoa > Rotifera > Eurotatoria > Philodinida > Philodinidae > Rotaria > Rotaria sp. Silwood2. The sequence continues at coordinate 558,001 of CAJNSZ010000001.1, read as the reverse complement.
GTTTATGTTTTTGCAGATGATGTAAATTTTGATTTTCATCAGTTAAGTTTTGTTGTTGTTGTTTTTGTATTAAAGGTGTATAAAGTTGATAAGCTGGTTTTGGACAATATGATGATGCTGAACATAACATATGACTATATTCTTGTGGCCACCATGCATTTGTTGATGATGATAATGGTGTTACTGCAGTAAATGATTGTTGATGTCGTGGAATATATTGTGGTATAATTGATAATAATGGTTTTATAGTTGATGTATTTGTTGAAGTTGTTAAAGATTCAGGATAACGATATGTATCTGAATAATAACGTATACGTGAATGACGATTCTTATGAGGATCTGCATATGTTGCATGTCGTTCTAAATGCGTAGGTGCTAATTCTGAACGATATGTTGTTGTAAAATGAGTTGGTTTAAAATCTGGTGCATCAGGATTTAAAAGTTTTGTTGTTTTTTTATTATCATTATCAATATGTAGTACATGTGTTGAGTCACGTGTTGGTTCACCTAAGTTTGATTTTGATTGTTCTTTATTTGTTGTTGTTAAATTTTCAGTAATATGATCAGTCTTAGATAATGAAGAAGGTAATATTGCATGACGATGTTGATCTTCATTTTTATTAGTTAATAAAATTTCACCAACGGATATTTTACTTGATGTTGATGGTAAATATTGAGAATTATCAATTATGACATTTGATTTTGAACTGTCTTGTGATGTTGTTTTTTGAACTTTATCAAACGATGGCTCAACTGTTGATCGTGTATCACTTGATTTTGAAATTGTTTTTACTGATTTACCGGATAGATCATCATTTTTATCACTCATACTAAGGTTCTTATTAGAAAAGGACGTTTTGTCAATATCCGATGTATGGGTTGTGTTGGCTTTCTGAAAATAGAATTGAAAAAAAAACGAAGAATAGAATTGAAAAAAAAAAACGAAGAATAAAATTGAAACAGATGTGCTGATGACAATATATTTTTTTTGTATAGATTTACGCACAAATATAATGAATTTTATTGACAGAAAAAAAAAACATTAAATTTCCGTTTTGGTTTTGTTCTTCAATAAGTAAAAATAGAATAAATTATTTTATGACGCATAATTTAAAACAAAACATGCGGAATAATTTATTTAAACTATTCATTATGTGAGAAAGAACAAGATACATATATGTTTAACGATAATTTCAATACGTGAGTAAGGTACAAATGAATTGTATTTTGAATGCGTACTAGGAAAAAAAACATAATAAAAAGATCATTTAACATTTTTGATGTATACTCAGTATGAATATGTAATTATTAGGAAATATAATAAATCTGACTAGACAAAAAGAAGAAAAAAAAGGGCAAATATCCTGATAAGATTTTCTCTTTAAAATTTCAATAAAAGAATTTGTGTTTTTATTAAAAAAATAAAGTAAATTAAAATCATATTATCTATATCTATTCATTAGAAAAATTTGAATTATTGATATTATAAGAAGATACTCGTGTGATTTAGAATGAATTAGTAGACCTAGACGAGTAAACCATTTAGCATTGGGGACCATGAAAACAAACACGACTTAAATATGATTTGATTTTAGCAAAAATATAGTAATTATTTTCATATTTTCATGTTCCTTAAGATGATAAAAATCATTCAATGATGCGGAACGATTTTTCGTTTTTTAACAAGTTAATCATGCATATAGTTAGTATGCTATTCGTGTTTTGAATTCATTTTTTTTCTTTCATATAAAGTGATATCTTGTCAAAGAATAAAAAGAAAAGACAAGATTAACTCTTTAATCATCAATAAGACCTTAAACGTGATAAGCAAATCAAATATACACTATGTATTGTTGTTTTTTTTTGCTTGACTGTTTCGTAAATATTCATGATTAAATAGTTTTAATAAAGATTGATTCAGATCAAAATGTTTTATTATTATTAGTAGTATTATTGCTATTATTATTATTACAAGTATTCTGTTCTCAATATTTGAATACCTATGATTGTAAGAAAAAGGCTATGATTAAAAATATAGCCTTGAATTTTATATTGATTTTCGAAACAAGACACTTGTAACCAATCATTTTTTTATAAATAAAAATACTTTTGCATGCTAACTAATCCTATAATAAAATAAAACGATTAATGTCAAAACTAAGGTCGATCTAAAATATTATTTATTATTCTTTTTATTTTTTTAGAAGGCTGGCAAGAAAACTAAGAAAAAGAAACATTAATCAATCATAATTTTTTAGGAAAAATAAAATAAATGATTGAATACTTATTTCTAATGCTCCTATTATTAAAAAGTATTTTGAGAAAAAAAATATGTATATGAATTACTCACTTGCTTATTATCCAATAATAATTGTTGTTGACTATCGAATGATATTATTTGTTGTTGATCATTAATATTATTTTTTTTTCTTCTTTTTCGTTTAATTGAAATATTTTTATCTAATTTCTTATTGTCATCATTAGTGATAATTATCACTGGTAGACTATCATTTTTAGACGTATTAGTTGTAGATGTATTGTCGACAACAGGCAATGCGATTTTCTTATTTTTATCATCCTTTGCATTTATGTCGACAACATTCGTACTAGTATGAGTAGGAACCGTTGGATTAACATCATCGACAATAATATTAGTAGTTCTTGTTGAAGTATTTGCTAGTTGTAGTTCCTTTTTTTCTTTTTTTTTCTTTTTCTTTTCGCCCTTATGTGGAACATTCACAACATGCTCAGTAGAAGAATTTCTATCCGCATGCATGACACTATTCATCGACGTTAATGGTTGTTGTTCCATAAGCTCAATAGATGAAGAATGTTGCTCGGTTTGTTGAGTAGGCGTTGATGACGACAAAGTATCTTCATTTATTTTTTCATTAATTAAAGAAGATGAATTTGTTTCAGGTTGTTCAATAATAATAGAAGTTTGTTCTTGTGCACCGGAAGTTGAAGATAAAGGAAGAGATTTTTTTGACTTACGTATTCTTCGTCGCTTACTTTTTGTTTGTTTTGTTGTAATATTTTCATTCTCGAGATGTTCAATTGGTTTATCAATGATCATCTCGTCTTCTTTAGGTATAACTGATGATGATTGTTCAGATTTTACTGTACTATGTTTATAACGACGTCTTCTTCGTTTTGATTTTGTTATTGTTGGATTTTGTTCATCTTTTTGTTCATCATTTTCTTCATCTTTTTCTTCATCCTTTTCTTCGTCTTGTTCATCATCGGATTTTCTATTAATATTACCATAAATTTGACGAATATCATTTGAAAAACTATCATAAACATTAGCTGCATATGGATTATGTTGATAACCAATATAATTCATATAATTATAAGATGGTTGAGAATAAAATTGACGTTGTTGTAAATTGTTAACATAGTTTAATATACTTGCTGTTGGTGGTGTTTGTGTTGTTGTTGCTAATGTTATTGATTGTCTATTAAATTCATCTTGTAAAGTATCAAGGTTACCAAGCAAATAGGAACTAGACATCAAATCAAGATCATTAATATGATATGTTTGTATATTAGTTTCAGAAGAATCGATTTCATGTATTGTCATTGGCCATGTTGAATGTACTCGTACCTGATTTTGTATATCAATATGACCATCTTCATATAGAATACTAACATCACATAATTCTTGTTGGTCATATAATTGAAATTGTGTACGAAATGGCTTTAATTTATTTTCTAAGGTGCGTGCCGCAACTAATACTGAATGACTATTGTTATTAGAACGACGTGTTTTACGACGTGGTGTTCCACGACCACCTAATTTTGTAGTTGGTTGAATTGTTGTTATTACATTTGAATTATTTTTAATACTTCCTGATGATGTTTCCGATGGTTCAGCCATGGAAATCTGAAATATAAAAAAATGATTAATAATTTACTTGCGGCTGACTATTGTGTCTTTTTTATATTTGTCTGAAGTTACTTTCATTTTTATAGGGTGAAATGTTACGGACATTATTTTCTTTTTTCCTTATTCTAATAATTATTCGTTCTATGTATAAAATAGTTTTGAATAGACAAAAAAAAACAGTTCGATGAGCACAAAATAAATAAAGAGAAAAAAGTGATTGTATGTCACAAGATATATGTATATAATCAAACTAATGCTAGGAAGAAACAGTTTATCTATTTCACTTGTGCATATCTTTTGTACATTCTAGGAGACTAATAGAAACAGACATAGACTTCTATTGTGTTTATCTGTAATAGATGAAAATGTATTGTGTCATTTGATTTCATCACAGTGATAACGACTACTAGCATCAATATGAATCAAGGTTGAAGATGCTTTTTTTTACTATATAGTCATGTATATATATATATATATATATATATATATATATACATGTGTGTGTGTGTATATAAACGCACATGCATAGGTGTACATTTGTTTGCATATTAGTTCTGTGATCTATTTTACCTACTTCAAGCAATTAAATGATCAATCTTTGCTTATTGCCGTCACCACTATCGTTTTTATGTATGTGTATCTATGTACGCCATAGAGTATGTAAGCAAAATTTTGGCGAATAATCACGTTGATCGATTGTAATATTCGATAGCGTATCGAGAGTCGGTCAAAATTGTATTTTCTATCAAACAAGAGAAAGAGAAAAAGTAAAAGAAAGTATGGTTGATACTATCCCACTGTGTGATTAATGTGATTGTCCTTTTCTATTCAAACGTGTGATATGTCTCAAATAAAGAGAGTCAATGCACGCGCGATAAATAGATATAAAACAGTCATGCTTTTGTTTTCTTTTTCTTTTTTTTAAACACTACATTTATATTCAAACAATTTTATGGTCAACTAAACGATCACTTCGTCAATCGTGAGAGCTTTTGACTGAAATGAATACATATATGAACAATATGCAAGAACAGAGTAATATGAATAACTATCGAGTGTTTACGTAATTCCTTGATATAGTAGGCTATTCTTAAAAACAAAAGACAGGTGTTATGTTTGTTATTATTACCTTTAACGATGTATCTAATTATTTGGTTTTTGTTATAGACTGAATTTAAAGTCTAAATGAACAGGAGAAGTTAATGAAAATCTTCTCCTTTTATTAAATACAAATATATGAAATTGTATTCTTTATATAATTTGATAATAGAATAAAACAATAATTAATGTCAACCAGACTCATTGAATTAAATGAGAAGATAATATGTAGGCTTGACCAAGAAGACATCTGAAATAATTTTAAAACAAAAATGAATTCGTTTTCTAATAGTTAAAACAAGAAGAATCTTGCTTGTTCAAAGTCTTTAAACTAGACTGACTACCAAGTGACCATATTTTCATCGAAGTAAAATAGAAGAACATTATGATATACAAACAATTTTACAAAAAAAAAAAGAAGAATACTAGGCAATTTTGATTGCTCAATCATCAATATACTGAAGTGTGCTTTTATTTCGTCTATTCTTAATTTCATATTGCACCACTTATTCTATAGCTTGAATTGAATTGAAAACTGATAAAAATACCACTGTCTATTGTTACTACTTACACTTTTATTTCATCTCACCTTTGGCGGAACGCGTGCATAGACTTATATTTATATATATATATATATATATATGTTACATATATAAACTCTCCAGAAAATGGGTCGCGAGGCGATGAAAAAAAACGCCTAAGAATATCCATATATACGTACATATACACAGGTAGTTTAGTAATTCATTTTCACATTCATATTCATTGCAAGCCAAATCCTGTGTTGTTTGAGCGAGTAAAATTTTCAATGAATAAATGAAAAAGACTTGAGTTGTATTATCATACTTGTACATGAACGATATGAGAAAAAAGATAAAATCATAATTATTCAGCAAAAAACACGACTATTTTTCTTGTTTTTTTTTAATCATTTTACAACGTCTGGGTAGACATATGATATGACAAGTTCAATGAATTTCAAACATATATAGCTGAAAAAATACCAAAAGAAAATGTACAATTCTTTTTTTCTCTTATACTTATCTTTACTTTTGAGAATATTCACAACCGATCCAATGAACTTGTTAATCGGGTCATAGAATACTGTTATATGTAAATGACACTTACTCAAACGAAAATAAAAGAAATTATCCATCCAATCAATCATCAATTCATATATAAAATACGTCTATATGTATTGATATATATGTATAGTCATATAAAAAATTGGTCTAACTAGCTTGTACGTACGTAAGTGTGGGAGACAATAAAAAATGAAAGCCAGACAACACCTTTTAGTCTTGCTCACTCATTGACTAGTTGCATGACGTAAAAAAAATATTTTGTGATGTTCACTATAATCAAACAAGCCCATTTTATTTTGATTTAGGAGACTCTCTTTCTCTCTCTATACCCATCCATTTCATGCATATGCATTACTGTACGCACACCGTTCAATATATTCAATCGGCTCGCAAAAGACGAATGTAGAAAAAAAGAAAAAAAAGAGTATTCGTCCCACTTTCTCTTTCATTGTAAATATGATGTATAGTGTCTACTCCTATTTTACTTGCTGATTACATCCTAAAGAGGCGGAGTGATGCGGTTGAACAGTAACATGAATAAGCTACTACGCATGCGTGTAATAGTTACATGCGTACAAAGGCCTCTTTCGAGTTTTGTAATCAATAAACACTTATTTTATTAATAGATAAGATCATATGAATATTGAAACATTTAAAAATTCCGTCCCATAAATTTCTATATTTATTTTTCTTCTTTCCTCTTTCAATAAAACTCTTGCAGTCTGCACATGAGTATCGACCATGAGAATCTTGTATGCGTGTATGTGTGTTGTAGCAGTCAAATTTCTTTGTATTTGACGGTCGTTTTCACGTTAAAGTGGTATAGGAAGAAATATAAAAAAGAAAAAGAAAAAAGAAAGCTACAACAACAAAAAAAAATAAGAAAAAAAAATTTTTTTCTGCATATATACGACTCGTTTATTTGTGCTTATCAATAGTGTCACACATCAATACTTATCAAAGAAACTAATCATGTTTTTTACGATGTAACATACTGACTTTAACATTGTAATGCATTTGATTTAAAATTGTATCGATCAAATTAAGTCAAATCTTTGTACAATCAAAAAATATATACACTTACTTTTTTTTCTATGCATGATTCATCGATAGTTCTATTGGAGACATAGATATGCATAGTTTTACACAACGTACGCTAACTATTCTATCACGTCGTAAACAGATAACAGCTGCTAATGCTTTTCATACACAACTACGACGATGTTTAACAGTATTCGATTTAACTATATTAGGGATTGGTAGTACATTAGGCGCTGGTATTTATATTCTTGCGGGAACAGTTGCACGAGATTTAGCTGGTCCCGGTGTTATTTTATCATTTCTTATTGCTGGTATGGCTTCATTATTTTCTGGGCTTTGTTATGCAGAATTAGGCTCAAAATATCCGCGTGCAGGATCTGCTTATGTTTATTCATATGTTGTTATTGGAGAATTAGCAGCTTTTATTACAGGTGTATTTATTGATTGAAAATATGGATTAAGATATTTTAATTCATTTTTTTTGTTCTTTTAAGGATGGAATTTAATTCTTGAATATATAGTTGGTGCTGGTAAGACATAAATTTTTTTTAATTAGAAAAAAACAAAGCTAAACATATTCATTTGGCATAGATAGCATCATCAGCACGTGCATGGACAAGTTCAGTTGATTCAATAATTGATTTTCGTATGAGTAATTTTTTTCAAAAGTACTTTCCATTTCCATTTAATAATCCATATGGAATGTTTGCACCCTATATGGATATAGGAGCATTTTGTATAACATTAATAGCAGCAATTATTTTAGCTATTGGTGTTAAAGAATCAAGTCGAATGAATAATTTTTGTACAACAGTGAATTTAACTAGTGTAACAAGTAAGATAGAAGAACTTAGAAATAAAAAACGAGAAGAGATTTTGTTTTCTAATATTTTTTTTTATTGCTTAGTTATTGTTATAAGTGGTCTATTTAAAGCAAATACCGATAATTGGCATATATCAATAAATCAAATTAAACAAAATCAATCGATAATTCAAGCAGGAACTGGTGGATTTTTACCTTATTCATTTTCAGGTGTATTATCTGGTGCAGCTACATGTTTTTATGCATTTGTTGGATTTGATCTTGTTGCTACAACAGGTGAAGAAACGGAAAATCCTCGAATGGCCATACCTATTAGTATAGGTCTCGTTCTATGTGTTTGTTGTATTGTTTATTGTGCTGTTGCTGCTGTATTAACATTAATTGTACCTTATTATTCAATACGAGTTGATGCATCATTACCTGATGCATTTGATCGTGTTGGCCTTTCACATGTTAAAATTGCAAGTAAGATTGTTTATTGTTTATATCGATTGATAATTGTATTTTTTTTTCTGTGTTGTTTATAGTTGCACTTGGAGCTATTACTGGTCTTACATCCAGTATAATTGGATCGTTATTTCCGTTACCTCGTGTTTTATATTCCATGTCATCAGATGGTCTTTTATTTTCAATATTTGGTAAAGTATCAAATAAGTCTCGTACACCTATTTATTCAACCCTTATTGGTGGTTTTATATCAGCTTTTATGGCATTAATATTTGATTTATTAACATTAGTTGAGATGTTAAGTATAGGAACATTAATCGCATATACACAAGTTGCATTAGCTGTTTTAATATCACGTTATGAAACGAACGATGATAGTAATTATGATTTATGTAAGAGTTTATTTTCTATAATAATTATAATTTTATTATTATGCTTTATTTCAATTTATTCATTTGAAAATCATGATTATATAAATCCAATATTTATAATATTATTTACATTATTATTATGTATTTTAATTTTCTTAATTCATAGAAAATTTTCTAAAAAAAAACAAAATATATCTGATGAATTAGATAATATATTTTTAACACCATGTACACCATGGTTACCAATATTTAGTATTTTTTGTAATCTTTATTTAATATTAAAATTAAGTTTGATAACATGGATACGTTTTATTGTATGGATGATTATTGGATTTTCGATTTATTTTTTTTATGGAATTCATCAAGCTGGAAAAATTCTTTTGCCGATTTCTATTTTTATTTGACTATAAAATTTCATATATATATATACATATATATGTATGCATATGTATTTCATTTATTGCTTCTCTTTAAAAAACAAAAAAAAAAAAAAAAGAAAAGAAAAGGAAAACTAACGCGTAAATTTAAATAAATCAAAAAATTTGCTTTTAGTTGTTAAATTTTTATTTTGTGTTCTATTTGGTTTTTGTTGTTCAACACTTGATGCACGTTTATTATTAAGAGTTTTTTGATCATATGGTCGATTACGATTAACAGCTGATTGAAAACGACTATGACTTATTGGTTTTTTAGAATGATGAAATTCGTCTTCTAAAGATGAACGTGTTGCCCATACATCTGATTGAGATGAAAGTTCATCAGATGTTTGTCGAGCTTGTGGAGCTCGACCTATACGACCATTTGATAATGGGAAAATGCGTACCGGTTGTTGATTATTATTATTATTATTATTATTATTAGTAGTAGTAGTAGTAGTTGCTGTTGCTGTTGTTTTTGTAGGAAGCGGTGGTTTACCAGTTGGAAGTAATTGTTGTTTAGGATAGTTAGTAGAATAAATTGTATTTGGTGAATAATTTCGTTGTGGTTGTAAGTGTTGCAGTTTTTGTTTTTGTTGTTGAATAATTAAAGTTCGTCGTCGAAGACAATCTTCTAATAAACAGCCCTGTCGATTATAGGAATCATAGGATGAATTTCGTTTATTTGTATAAGATTGTGAACGATTATCATTACTATTCAAATTTGAATTAACATTTAATTGTGTTTGTTTTGTACGAAGAAATGGTACTGTATTGGAATTAGTTGTTGTATCATGCGTTTTAGTATTTAATATTGAAGGACGTGAAGTTGTTGTACGATGGTCGAATTTTTCTCTCCAAAATTCATGTTCTTCTCGTCGTTTATCAGCTGCAATTAAAACATCAAATACTCGATCAAGGGATTCAGGGGTAGGTTCAAATGAAGAAAAACGTTTTTTTTTCGTATTCGAATTTATGGGTTTAAATGGTGATGTTGTTGTTGTTAAAGTATTATTTGATGCTAGTCTTCCAGCAACTGATAATTTTTGTTCTGGTTTTTTTAATGATAAATTAGGATAATATCTTTGATTTTGTTGTTGTTGTTGATGATGATGATGATGATGATGATGATGACGGTAACGTTTATCACTCAATGTATCAACTGAACTTGAACGAGATATTACTGTACTAAGTACAATACTTGAATTACTATCATTATCATCTTTAGATTTTTTAATTTCATTATAAAATGGTCGATCAACATAATAAATTTTTCCTGTTGGCATTAATTCATATTGTAATAAACGACGTTGTTTTTTTGGTATAACTACACGTCGTTGTCGTTTGATTACATTTGGATTAGAACGTGAAGAAAATAACTGTTTTTCGTTCGAATCTTCATCTTTAGTTTTTAGTGGACGTGCTTGAGTAAGTGGCTGATTTGATGTTATTGCTGTTGTTATTGCAAGATTATTAGAAATAGTTGATGTTGAATTTGTTAGCGTTCCTTCATCAAGTGATGTTGTTGAAGCTGATGTTGCAGAATCTCGAGTTGTTAAATCTCCTAAAGTTGATGTAGCTAAATTAAATAAATAGAAAAAATATAAATAAGGAAATAGAATAAAAATAGTGTCAAGGGATATTAATAAGGAACAAACACAAAAGACAACATTAATATAATACCATTCCCTGAACTTATTGTATGATCATCGCTTGAATCATCAATATAAGCAAAATTTGTATCACTGATCGGTTTTATTGGCCGAAGGAGATGAGGACTAGATGGAGATTTTGTTATTAGATTTGTTGTTGTTGTTGTTGCTGGAGGTGGTAAAAGAGTTTTTTCATTATTACCACCACTAGGAACAACAACAGTTTTTGTAGTATCAGTTGTTGGTACTAATATAAGTTCATAATTTTTATTATTAATAGGTAATTTATCAAAATTATTATTATTAGTAATTGTTATCGTTTCGGATATAGTTATAGACAAACCTTTATCAAGTGTTTTATATGTAACAGTTGTAAATGATGTTTGTGTTGGTTGTTCTTGTCCATTTACTAAACTTTGTTCATTCATTATAAATTTTCCTGACTTATTTGAATCATCATCATCATCATCATCATCATCATCATCATCATCACTATCATCATCACTATCATCTATTTGAGTTGTATTAGTATTATTATTATTATTATTATTATTGAAATAAAATGCAGTTATGTTAAATTCTATAGATAAAATTGTTCCACCAAATAATTCTTGATTAACTAATGTACGATTAAGATATGAATTCAGACGTGTTACATTATACGAACGTGTAAAACCAAGAACAAAATCTGCAATAATACTTCCATTATGAAAAGCAATTACACTACAAGTTGAATAAGATTTAGCATATTTTGTTTTACCATCAACTAGTGTTCTTCGAACCTTAAAAGCAAAACATATATATATACTGATGAGAAAAAGAAAAGCCTATAGCCAAGAAAAACGACGACTTGTCTAAGAGAAGAGGAAACTAGTCGAAACATGCACACGCTCGATCTAATTCAATTTTGTTACTTGTTGCATGCACACTCTATCTCGATAGTTGTAGATAGCAATCAAATTGGCTATACAGTGGAATAAATAATCGAGAACCAACCGATCGATCGATTGATGAATATGAACGAACGATAAACAAGTGAGAAAAAGAAGAAGAAAAAAAACCAGAATTTTTTTCTCGCTCACTTCTCTTTTCCGATCTTGTTGTAATAATCCTAATCTATCTTGTCTCGATTTTGTTTTTTTGGCTTAACAGTAACTCGACCGTAATCAAGCGTAAATGATATATTCAACAAGAATAGTCAATCAATGAAAATGAATAAAAAATTGACTAAATGATATCATGGGAATTAAATGTGAAACGATTTTTTTTTCTTTCTTTCTTTCTTTCTTTCTATAATATGTATTGGGACAAACTATTTCAAGTGCTTCTTTTTTTTTATTAACTTAGGATTTAATAAAGAATTTAGATTATTATTGTATAGAAACATCATTTCTTTTAAATATATATGAGTGAAGAGCATAGCCATAGTATCATTCGAGAAAAAAAAAACTCGATACAAAATAAATTTAATAATAAGAGTAAACTAAGTGTTGTATATTGATAGAGTAATGTCGAATGTGTATGAAGATAATATTATTTTCTCAATACTTTCCTGTGTCAACATACATATCACTTATTTTGATGAAATTCATAAGATGTTTCGGCAATTGTGGATAATAAAGGTTGAGAAGTACGTTCATTCATTGAAAGTTTTCTCAAGTTAACGCTAGATTCCTTTTTTGGATGTAATAGAAATTCAAAAATGATGATATTGTCAAACAGTTTTCTATACGAGAGTCGATATCTGTATGTTATTTGTATATCTCCATTAGTTTGAGTATATAATTACTGCAAAAAGAAAGAAATTTTGCTCAACAGTTTGTTAGTAAAATTGGATTTGGTTTCGTGTCTTGGAATATTACTCAATTCTATCAAGTGAAAAACGAGTGAAATTTTGTGGTAAACAATTCAGTTTTCATTGAATTATAGTCACTCTACACGAAAACAAGAAATGTCTTAGCACCTATTTTTAATGATTGTCCATTCATAGAACTTCATTGAGATAGCTAAAATTTAACACATATTCTGAAAACTCTTAACAAATTCTACAAATCTAGGTGCAATAATAATTTTAAAAACATTTGTCTTTTTATCGACAGGTGACGTTAGAAACTAAGTATTTGACAGTACTGCTATGATTTTTCGGAAATTAAAATAGATTGAAACTTGACTTGTTTCAAAGGGGATGACCATCTGTAGATAAATAAAAGAAATATAATCAAAATCAATTGAGTAGAACTCGACTTATAGACATTTTTCTTTTCAAAACATAACGATACAATGCTTATGCTCTTCATTCATATGTATGTAAAGAAAAACGATTCAATCATGAATTCAAAAAAAAAATCTATTGTACTTACTAATGTACAAAATTCTTTTTTACGATCTCTTACTAACGTTGATGTTGGATCTAACAGTAAGGGATCAAAATTTGCACGAACATAAACACTTCCTGCATAATAATCAGATGTAATTTGATCTGATCTTTTGACTATAAACAAGAATAAATTGATTATCAATTAATTTGTTTAGAATATGTTTTTTGCTTTCTTACTTAATGTAACAGCAAGGACAACACTAACTACAATAGCAACAATAACAACAGCAACTGATGAACCAAATATTGCCCGACGACGTGATGTACGCCATGGAGGTGTAGCAACACTTGGCATATCTTGTTCATTTTCACTACGACCTGGTCGACGATATGAACCTAATGGTTGTGGTATTTGTCCATCTTGTAATTCAAGTGTTGATACAACTGTTTGATAATATTGACGTGATAATGGTGGCGATGGATGAACTGTTCGACCAGCAATACGTTTCCATTGTTCTAATTTTATATTATTTAAAGTTTTTGTTTTATTCTAAATGAATTATAACCTGTATTTTGAAGACCGGGCATTTCACTAAGCTGTACATCAGCTAGAGTTGTATCTGGTACAAAATCATCGAGCATTTTAAGTTCTTGTCGGACTGTATGTGGATTTCTCTGAATCATAGAATTTTTTTTTATTTTCATTTTTAAAAGAATCATACTTACTCGATGAAGTTTATCTTCAGGTATAGGTGGTAAACGTCTTGGTGGTATTGATCGTCGTTCATCATCAAAAGAAGCTGCAACATTTTCTTTTGCTGACATAATAGAATTTCGATCGATTTGCGAATTATTAAGGGCATCGTTACCATTGGGAAGGCGTTCACTTAAATCAAATTAACAAAACTTCAAAAAAAATCAAACAAAAAAAGAAAACAACAATAAACAAACAAACTATTCTTCTTACATAATTTCCTTATTTGATAATGAAGAAGGATCTATAGTAGACAAATGTGTTGACAACAACATACTTTAATTATTAATTTCCTCTCTCATAACTTAATAATAAACCTTTTGTACGATATATATAAATCTACGTGTGTATATTTGGTTAATCGTATATATATATATATCTACGTATGTTATACTTATATCAACTCTTGTTGCGTTCTTTATTTTAATAATGCTTTTTTTTTCTTAGGATTAGTTCTTAACCTTTTCAAGGAAAGATAAAAAAGAATCTCTAAATAACAAATGAATCAACTTACGAACGGTGACAATCATTATTGAAAATTTTTTGTCTTTTCCATTGTAATGGTGGCATATAACGATTGCCATCATTTTCTTCATCACTACTACAACTACTAAGAACAATTGATGAGCATGTACTTCTACTTGAATTTCTATCAAATCGAATATATTCTATAGTTCCATCATGATTAATATTTAATTTTATGTCAGTATCACTGATTCCATTCATTTTTCAAATATTGAAATTTGTTTTTGAAATGTGAAAATGAAAACAATGAAATTGAAAAATATGTGTGCAAACAAGACATACATGCGTTCTCCGTTTCTTTTTCTTTCTTTCTTTTTAATCAATGACTCTACTTTACAAAGCAAGTACAGGTAAAACAAACAGCAACGACAACAAGAGCATGTAAAAAAGAAAAATTAACATTGTCAATCTATGGCCAAGCAAGTAGGCAAACATAAGTTGATGAAACCTCCTAAACTATAAAAAAATTGTAATTCATCCATCATAATCTTAAATCAAGTTTTAAGAATACCAAGATTGTATGATTAAATAAATTTCCAAATCGTAAAAAATTATGTTGAACTTTAATACTTAAATAAATTATAACATTTGACTAAGATCAATACAAAACCATCATTGTCCATTTGTTGTCCTATGTATTTAAAAAATATGTATCCACGTATTAAATGAAATTGCAGAGTGTATTAAACTTATTCGTATAACATATAGGAAAACTTATACATTTATATGCATACAGACATATTGAACAAAACCAAATGAATGAGTTTAGAACTAGAGATTATGAAAACGTTTGTTCCGATCTAGCTTATGAGTGTTTTATATAAATTTTCTCTTTCAAAAGGGCAAATTGTTATTTTTAGGAGTACTGACACATAGTACGTGGTACAAAAACCGCAAACTTCGGAGGAACGCCCACCCTCATAATGGATTAAACACCGACGTCGATAGACGACCAACATGTAATTCTAACAATGACGATAACTACTAAATTGAATATCTATAAAAACTTCTTTTTCGCCTGACAATATTCACTGGATATGTAACATGTATTTCCGTATTCGAATGACTCTTATGAAACTAAGATAAATTCTAAACAAAAGAATTTATCTTCTGGCAAAAAAAAAGGTACAATCACATATGTAGCATTGATTATTTATCATAACAAGTACTTTTCTTTGTAATAGAAAACAAAAAGAAATTTTTTAAGTGTGAAATACATCAAATATATTCTGATAATATAAAGACGAAATAATAAAATAAAAGATTTTTTCTAAAAGATTTTACTCGATAAAGTTTACTTGTTTTTCATATGAATTAAAATAAACACGAGTACTTTTAAAAAGTATTTGGTTTTAAGATTAAATATAATACTGTTGACTACGATTGATCTACGCATTCAAAGATAAAAATTAAATAGATTTAAATTATTAACGGATCAATATAAAACATGAGGAATTTGAATAATTCAAAAAGAAAACAAGAGCTAACAATGAATGGATGATGTAAATATGCTTTTTTAAAAGTAAAACCTAAAGTTTAGAAGCTTATTTTATACAGAAGGATCAGAAGAATGAGATAGATACTTATATTCTTCTAGATTATATAGATAAAAGATAGAATCCCTATTTCTTAAGAAAGAAAAAAATTCCAGAGTTATGACAAAATCGTCTATGAATTCAATTAAACATGTGTCTTTTCTATCAATAAAAATGAACAGAATTGAGTTTGAGTTATTGTACAGTTTATATAAAGTTCTGTCAAAACATGATTATTCTTCTATGTTGATTAAGACAAACCTGATTGATTGCTTGCCAATATCAATATAATTAATAAATTTATTTATATGTTAGTTAGATGAAAATAAAAAAAGATTCTTCGATGATTTCTTCTGTTTAATTAGTATGAAATGATCATTAAAATTGATGATATCAACTTCAACATATCATGTATATGATCATTTATAATAAAAAAAGAAACGAAGATATTTATCTAATTTTCAACTTCAATAACTTAACGAATATACGATGAATTTCTTTGTTGTTTCCCTTAATTTTTTAATTGACTATTTAATATACTGTAATTTTAACTATATACTAAAATGTATAGTTTAGTGTAAGTATTGTAAACCTATTCTATGTTTTGTCTGCAGAAGTTGCTTACAGCAATAAAATGTCACATTAGTGTATAACAATAAAAGTAAGAAAATATTAAATAACCAATTAAATAACTGAGAAAATAAATGCTCTGCTTCGCACCGCATTAACAAAAACGTCTATGAATGAATTTGATCCATCTTCAAAAATAATGATATAATAAACATTGACATTTTCTAATCCACGAATTCTAAATCTAATAGACTATGAAATATCATTATTGACGTTCATATCGTTATAGATAAGAACTTCACATGTAATTCCTTCACTCATTAAAAATCTCTATTGTAAAATGTTAGTAAATATTTTCATACTGAAAATCACATTTTCTAACTTTTATACTTTACAATTTCATTGAATCAAGGTCTAAAACACGATACAACTACTGCTGACAATCAATGGGAAGTTGTTTTGTTCTATCTATTTTGCCACAAATATCTTCGCCATCCTTTAATCAATCTTCCAGTCATGAAATAAGTAGTTCATATATTACGACAAGACGTTATTGCTATACCGTCTATGAGATGGAAAGAAGAGTTCATCGAATTGGTCCTGGATGCGACGAGTTCTAGCGGATGAGAAATGGGTCCAAGATTTTACTTCTATACTTCAACACTTCGTTTAGTTCGTGTTTTCCGACATTGCCATATTTTTCATATTAAAAAATTGTTTAAATAAATTCTCAATTCGTAGAATTTTCTGAACAAGTGTACAATTTATTTTCACAAATAGTCTATATAGATGAAAATACATGAATTTAGATCGTTTTTTTTTTTTTTTTGTTTAATCATATTCAACAAGAGAATTATTTAAAGTTATGAACTATACACAAACGCACATACAGACAAACATATCGATAAGAGAAAACGAAAATGAAATGCATGAGAAAGAAAAAAAAACGAAATCCTTATTTTCTAAAGGATCTTCCAGGTGTAGCAACTGCAGGTAATTGTTGTTGCTGTTTTTTAATAGTTGTTGTTGTATTATTAATTGTTGTAAATTGTCCATAACCAGATGACTTAACATTTTTTAAAACAACTCTTTTATTTGTTGATATTGTTGTACTCATTGGTGTTGTATATTTTGCTGTTACTGATGACATTGTTGTTTTATTTCGTAATGGTGTTAAAACATTTTTATTTGATAATGTTGCTGATACACTACGTTGAACAATTGATGATTGTACTTGGTATGGTTTACGAATACCAGTTGTTTTCGTATAACGTAAAGGTGTTGATACACCACCATCATCTGACATATGTCCAGTATTAGCTGAACGATTACCAGCACCACCACGAATCCATTTTCCATTATTTTCTATATTTCGAAAACCAGGTGAATCTAAATCATTTATTAAAATGAAAATAGAAAATAATATTATTATTGATTTATCTACCTGTTGAAGTTGATCGACGTTTCATAAAACGATTTTCTGATAAAACCTTGAAGAACAAGAAAAACAAATGTTTTAAATGTTTACTAACATCGATTATATCTTACAATAGATTTAAGACTTCGAATTTCATTTTTACATTCAGTCATTTCTTTAAATAGTTCTTTCATGTGAACTAAAAAGATGATTTTTGCATATATATATATAATGAAATTGCATTTCGAAAACAAACAAACAAACAAACCTTGTTCAGGCTCTTGATCAATCGTTACAATAGAATCATCATTTTCATCATCATCAGTTGCTATAATTTCTTTAACATATATAAGTCCACGATTTTCATCAATTATTTCAATTGCATCATCAGTTGAAAAACCTGATTCAACGATATAATATTCCTTTAGTCAATAGAAAAAAAATTGTCAATTAAAATAAAATGAATTCAGAGTTTGTTTTTACTTTGCATGATAACGATGGTGGTAATTCATCGGCTC
Source organism: Rotaria sp. Silwood2 (assembly GCA_905329745.1). Lineage (NCBI taxonomy): Eukaryota > Metazoa > Rotifera > Eurotatoria > Philodinida > Philodinidae > Rotaria > Rotaria sp. Silwood2. The sequence goes on along the minus strand of CAJNSZ010000001.1, from coordinate 539,543 downwards.
GAATTCTAAAAAAAAGAAAAAAACGTATTTGAAGTGAAAAGATAGAAAAATTTTGTATACGTTTTAGAATATTTTTCATCATTATGATATTGATATAATGAAAGTGGACCATATGTGTATTGACCATCAGCAACAGCATAAACAAGTTTATTATTTGGATCAGAATTATGACGATGTTCTAGAAGAAATAGTTGAAGTTAAAAGAAGAAACAACACGAAATGAAATTACACTACCCAAAATAGCAAATGGATAATCAAATGGAATGATAATATTTGTAGAATCCATAGTTCTGATATTGAAAGAAAGAGAAAAAAATAATACAGTGAATGAGGAAAAAAAAAGGAAGAAATAACAATGACTGAACATGAAACAAAGACCCGCAATTTTTCTTGTTGGATGAAGAAAATTTTACTATGCTTAATTTATTTTCATTATGAAAAGAATTCAGTTTTTAAATATTTTTTGTGAAATATTAATATAATTTTTACAAATATATTGAACATTGAAGAAATATAGATGCCGCTAATAACTTGCAATGAAAATTTAAGAATACCTTTTGGACTGAACGATTCTAGTCGATAGATATACAAGAAGTATATGTTAGAAAACTTTTATTTTGAAAAGCAGTGCTACCTTAATCGAATATTAAGGTAATTATACAGTTGCATACAGTAAAATACGAGTCGTTTACATGCCGAATTTTATGGTAACCCAGGCCAATGTTTTACAGTCGTGTTGAATGAGAATACAGCATGCATACGATCATATACGCTGCCATATTAAGATGAAATGAGATTCATTTCCGTGCTGTACTTTATCATGAGCAGTACAAAATTACCGAGTAGTTGTTAATGACGTTTCAGGTACACGTTAAAGAAAGCAAACTACGATACAAATACTGAATATAGATTTGTTTTTTTTTTGTAGTCATTGAATGCGTTGAATTAAGTTAGACCAATCTATTGAGAAACATCTTACTTAAATGATATAGATCATTTTTATCGAGCAGAAATCAAGAATGACTAATTGCATGATTATACGATCTTGTTAATCAAACTTATTGATTAATTTCCTATTTCATTGTTTTAGCATACTTAACTAGCAGTCACGACATATTTCACTTTATCTGTTGTCCCGACTCTAACTGTAAAATTCATTCGGTATTACTACACATACGTTCTTCTGTTGCTGATGACACTGACGTTAACAGCAATAGCAAGTAAAATACGATAACTGTGAATATATAAATGCATTGCTACCTTTCGAATCCACTCCATTGCTCGTGTACAACGTATCATAAATATTAAAGGAAATCTCATTTTATTACAACGTGATCAAACATTTTTTCACAATGATATCAGTAAAACAACACATGATTTTAATCAATTAGCAGTATCTATGTAACTATCAATTAAGGTCCGAGTATGATTTCATCTCGGACACTCAACTTGACGTTCCTTTCGTCCACATTCAACATCCAAACTGATTTGTCCAGTTCGTATCTACACTGTCTAAGAAAACAACGCATCCAGTACAGAAAATTTAAGCGAGACAAGAAGTACCAAAATGAGTAAGTCTAGTCAAGCACCATCAGGTTAAATGTCAACGGTCCTTTTTGCCGTCGCAATGACGGTATTGTTTGATTTTGGCGATGGCATATTAAACTGTGTCGAAAGTGTGCCCAATCACGAATTCGATTCATTATTACACTATTGCATTATGCCAATAAAAAAATAGTACTTTTCTGAAAAAAGGTAGAACTCTTGTCTCACGAACAATTGTAGAATATTTTTTAAACGACCATTGACGGTGCTATGGCAGTCGTGAGATTTGAACTCGGTAGTTTTCGCCCTGTCTTGAATAAATTGGACTGGTCGGTATATTTATAAATACTCGAAACTTCTTTAAAGCCTGTATTTTGAAAGATTCTTTATTGCTCTTCGTTGGTATTACCGAAATTATTGATGCTCGAGATACTTTCTTGTTTTCTTCGAAGAATATCTATTATTTACTGATTGAAAGCATGACCAAACTCAGCTCGTATTCCCAATCAAGACATAATCATGTAGAATTTTTAGTTTTGTGGAACTCACTTATATTTTCGAAAAAAATAATGAGTGTAAGTTTTAAGCCGAAATTTCCCGGTTCCCCAAACTCACTCCCACCCAACTACAGATACTTAGCAATGAGTATTGCCTCCATTAAAGACACCTCGCACTGCAGATTCGCCGCATCTCATCACAGACTTTAGCAATAGAGAATAACAGAGATCAGACTTTCTAGATTATTTTTTGCAAAATTGATCTAGTTATAATTTTGAAAAATAATGAATATCAGTGTTTGCGAGTTGATTAATACATATAATATTGTGCAAGATCTGCTATAGATATCATGAATATGTAAAACAGATTTATTTGCTAGTTATGTTCATGATTATAACAGTAAGAATGTTAAATTAAGAAAAGCAATAAGCGAACAGCAACAATGCAAACAAAAATAGAGCACCTGTAGAAAAAAACAAAAATATTCTGTTCAAAATGCAGAAATTAGAAAGGTCATTACTCTGATATTTGATTATCTTGCCAAACAGCCTTAGTCCACGAGAGATTTTTCACTTTACGTATTTTGTATTAGTTTAATGAAGCTAGAGAACATATGTGATTTCACATTTCCAGCTCAAAGGGACTGCACTAACAAGTTTTTTTTCGCTAAGTTTGACATTTAGAACAACTCGAAGTTTTTATTATCTCATAAACCATAAGTCCGGTTTAGATGACCAAGTTGATATACAAAATGAATTCATTTTTTAAACTACTTAGATATAAATTAAAAAGTAATCAAGTAACTATAAAAAATAACATAAACGATATGTCTCATTTTTAAAACAAAATAATGATGATAGTTTCATTTAGCTTTCCTTTGAGAATAGTGTGAGAACATGGACACAAAAAAACACTTTTCGTATTCTAAGTTAAAATTAATGGATTTTTTATTTAAAAAAAAACTTCTTCGCAACAATAACAACCTTCTATCTATATTTTCATCTGCTTCGTATGATGTTGAACTCTCAATTGAGCACAACACATCTACTGAAATAAGAACCTGGAATGCATTTTCAAACACTGCAATGTATATTCTTTTTTTTCCATGTACAAAACCAATTACGACAACATAAAAGGAATGAATGAAAAAGTTTCCAACCTTCATAACAAGAAAGCGAAATGTGACAGTGTATTAAATTATGTTAAAATGATTTTTTTTCATTGGTTCGTTTTCTTGTGGCACCAAAGATGAAAATCGATAAGAAAAGAATTAAAGCATCTAAGTGAAATGAAAAGAAAAAAGAGCTCAAACGACAACAACAATGAAAGAAAAAGAAACATTAAAAAAGTGTAACACATAATATATGCTCAAGTCATTTTATTGCTTTCATTGATTACATATCGTACACACCATGGACAAAACTAAAAAGTCGATAACAACAACTGCCGCTACCATCCCATCTGAACATACGAGTATAAGACCATCACCGTCACTTTATGCTCGTAAAGTTCAGAACTTCTTTCTGGTTTGGCTCGATGCCAATATCGATGAGCAGAACAACAGCGACTGTATCAAAAATATTAACAAATTACAAGAAGTAGTGAGCAAGATATATCCATTCACTGATGTGAACGAATGTATAGACTTTATAACTAATATTCATGAAGAGAAAGTATTTATGATTGCTTCCAATGCATTCGCGCAAACAACTATTTTCATCATTCATGGAATTTCACAAATCAATAGTATCTATATTATGAGTGAGAACCGAGCTGAAAACAAAGGTTGAGCCAGTCAATGACCAAAACTACAAGGAATCTTTATAGCTATTGCTCTTGTCTGTGGAGTCCTTCAACAAGTTGTACAAGAATGTGATCAAAACATGATATTGATCAGTTTTGTCCCGGCCGATGGTGGAAGTCACAAAGCAAATCTCAACCAATTAGATTCGTCGTTTATGTACACCAAAATAATGAAGGAAGTTTTATTAACTATCGATTTTAAACAACAACATATCGATGAATTCATTACTTATTGTCGCCAGTTATTCACTGCAAATCCAAGAGAATTGGAAAATATCCACAAAATCCAACGCGAATATCACGAACATATCTCGATATGGTGGTATACGTACAATTGCTTTATTTATTCAATGCTCAATCGATCATTACGCACGATGGATGTCAATCTTATCATTAACATGGGATTTTTCATTCAAGATCTCCATAATCACATTGTCTAACTTCATGCTCAACAGTTTGCTGGACAATCGACTTTGAACTCATTTACTGTTTATCGTGGGCAAGGACTTTCGAAGAACGACTATGATCAACTGGTCAAAACTAAAGGTGGGCTTTTATCATTTAATAACTTTTTATCTACAAGTACACGCCATCAAATATCGCTCAGTTTTGTTCGTAAAACTATGCAATCATCCAATCTTGTTGGTATTTTGTTTGTCGTGAAAATTGATCCATCCATCACGTCAATATCATTTGCTAATGTCCGTGACGTGAGTTATTTAAAAGGAGAATATGAACTTCTTTTCTCGATGCATTCAATCTTTCGTATTGGACAAATGCAACAGATCGATGAAAACGATCGGCTTTGGCAAGTCGATTTAACATTGACCAGTGATAACTATCCAGATCTCCACGCACTTACTGAACACATGGGTAAAGAGACGTATCCTCAGCTTAAAGAATGGGATCATTTGGGTAACTTACTCATTACACTGGGGCAGTACGAAAAAGCTCAAGAGGTGTGCAATATCCTGCTTCATCAAACAATGACTGATCGTGAAAAATCATTAGTTTACAATATGCTCGGACAAGTGAAGGCGGGTCAAGTGGAATACGGAGATGGTATCGCTTTCTTTGAACAATCCATTGAAATCCAACACCGGATTCACCAAGGGGGGAAACAGCGGACTTTTGGGTTTGAAGTTACTTGAGCTACTTTAAGCTACTTCAAGTAGTTTATTTTCATGTACTTTTCAACTTCGCATTTACTTGAAGCTACCTCAAGTTACTTGTTCTAACGTTGTGCTACTTGAGTGATACGTAGAGCTACTTCAAGTAGTATACTTTGACGTTCTTTTGTAGTTAAAATCCGCTGTTTCCCCATTGGGATTCTCTCTCCAACGGATACCAGTTTGGCTGCTTCTTACAACAACATTGGTTCGGTCTATGTCAATATGGGTGACTACTCCCATGCGCTTTTATTTTTAGAAATGAGTCTTAAAATTCTAGAAAGTTCACTACCTGCAAATCATCCTAGTCTTCTAGTTTCATGGAGGAACCTCGAATACTTAAAACAGGAAATTGTAGTTTTGTTTCGTTCGCAGAAATAAACGTAATGAGGAGAAAATGATATTTTTCTTTGGTTTTTGCTTGAAGAGATATATGCGTGTGCTTACAAAAGAGCTCTGTCTGATTAATAACACAAATGGATCATGCTCATTGGTAAAACAGCTAATGCAAGCCTAAATGATGATCATACATGGTAAATAAAAGATGCTCAGGAATGATAGTTCAGGTTTCAATATAGAAATTTTCTCCGTGTTGGTATATAGAGCCATCTGACAGATTGATAGAAAAGAGAAAAGAAAATTTGTTGAGTCATGCAAATAATTATTCTTTGAGTTCAAATGTTTTAAATACTTTTCTTAGTTATCTTTTAATCAAATAAAAGCTGAAAGTCATTAAGTGATGCCGTATGAAGACTGGTTATAATAATATTGTCTATAGTCTCTGAAGTAGCTTATACTGCTCTATTTATATTGACAACATGAACCCATATTTTATCAATAAGAGAACAATATTAAGTGAAAGCAGATTCTGGTATGCAAATCGAATTAGTGTCAAGATCAATTGTTTCGGTAATTAAATGAGACGGTTAACTAATGATAATGTCGTAAACAAAGAGTGCACTGTTTGAAACATACTGCAACACCATAAATATAAAGTGATTTATTAAGGTTCAAAATATATTTCATAAATGAAGACAGTGGATTCCTGCTGAAAACTGTAGAGATTTTATTATTGATACCAATGCTAGTCATGATAGTCGATGATGAATCATTAGAAAAAAGTAACTTCATTACAGGGTATAGAAAAGTAAGATTAGAAAGATTTGAAAAACAAACTAGAGTTTAAAGAAAATTTATATCAATTCTTAGTGATGACTATGAAGATATATTTTTGTTACGGTTTTCATTAGAGTTGCAACATATTTACTTTTGATAAGTAGTCGCCATCCAGGTATTTGACAACAGTGTTTACTTTAAGATTGATCATTGATTATCATAAATGCAGTAAAATATGGGTCACCTGTTAAGGAATATGTGGCGCATTGCTCTACTGATTGATTGTGCTGAGAAAATTCTTCAATATGGAAGCGAAACAAATAAACGATGATATCAATAATTAATTAGTACAAAAGAAAACATTACATCCGATATTTTTCTGTTTACTTATTTTAGCATATCAAACTATGCAGTCTTTGAAATACTCTTTTGTATCAACGTCAGATATTGCTAAACAAGTTTTCAGATTACTCAGTTTTATCTATAACCAGGCATGATTCACAAAAAACAATAGATATTCTCATATTGTCAATAACTTGAACACAATAACATCGACCAATAGCTGCTTTTTCGTTGAAGAAGAAATGAAAAGAATTGAACGCAGATGGCAAAATAAATAATTATCAATAAGATAGTTGCGGATATAATAAAGAAAGTATATGAACGAAACAGCAGTTTCTGTAAACAGGAATAATATACAAATTAGTGATACAACTAGTATGACAATAGAGATTTGTTATTTAATAAAAACAACGAATAGAATGATTTTGATTATGAATTGAGTCAGATCTCAAATACATTAGATGAACTTATCAACATTGGTTCAAACTATTCTTTCCAAATCGATAAAATTTTAAAACATTCAGTTATATTTCTTCAGGTCTTGAAATGATTCAAATCAAAGATTAATTTTTTTCGAATAGAGAAAATTGTGTGTAGGTTTTTCATAGCGTTTTAGAATTTATCATAGTTTTGCTAATTCTTTAATACTTTTAAACTAAAACTCTTTATTATCACATTTGGAACTTTTTTATTTATTGATGCAGAATAATTACCGAAATCCTATTATATTAGTGTGAAATCTATTAGTTAAAGATGAATATCACAAGTAGGTTCAGTTTATATGAATCAAAAAGAACACTACATAAACTCTCTAAACTGTTTTATATAAAATTGAACATATGCGTCTTTTTTTTAAAATTCAGATTCAACTAAACTTTTGTATTCTTTTCTTATAGACATTTTATTTAGGCTGAATTCTAATAGAGCAAAAAAAAAAGGCAAAAGATAAGGAAACCGAGTAATTAATAAGATTCATTAATGTTTAGCACCAACAATTCTATTCTTGGTATCGTCATGTCCATGCCCATGATCACTAATTTCTATTTAAGGTCGCGGAGGAGCACCAATGGCCTGAACTGTTTCATCTAACATAACTCATTCATGTTTATGTGGCAATAATTCATCACCTTGTTCGACCCTCAAACATGATGAATCTCGTTTTTTCTTATGATAAAAATTGAATATATTTCAATTGATCAAATTCATCCTTATTACAAACACGAGAATGAATAATTCGATGTTTGATTTCAATCTTTTCTTCTAACGGCTTAACAACAGCTTGTATATCTCAAGCCTGGCGTTCCCACATGCGTAATTGTTTGTTCAACAAACTGATTCTGTATTTATTTTCATATTTGCAAATCTAAAACAGCTACCGAATTTATCAAAAATATCTAAATAAAATAGTTAAAGCAACTGACAGTAGAAGAATGAGTTCATCTTTATCAATTTAAATTTTTGAAATTCTTGATCAACCAAATCTAGCAAACGAATCATTGATGTTATGCAACATAAATTTTTACGTTAAAATTTTATATTCTCAACAAAAATTTAAAGTATTCATACATAATTTTACTCAATCGATTATTAAATTTTATCAATAGTTTTCAAATCTGTCAATAAGAAATCTATTGAATTAAACTCAATAAAAGATTTATAAAACATCAAAACAATTTCAATTACTTGTTCGCATAATAAACATTTAATACTCTTGCTCTTAACAAACAAATCAAATCAAACATAAAACACTTTACTATAAAAACATATTGTTAACTAAATTCGATAAGCATTAGCAGAAAGAAAGAAAAAAAAAACAAAAGCATAATTGAAGCGAAACTAAATCATTTTTTCTTTTAGGCAGAATAAGAACATAAAAATATTTATACACACATATATATATATATAATTAATTATTGACAATAATACTGATCTTATTTATCGAAATGTTCGATAACGATAATTGATAAGTCGCACAGTAACAAAAAAAATATGTGTGAACATGTCAATATGGAATGTTAAAAGATTTCGAAGAAAGTTTTCGATTAGCTATGGTTCTTCTTCAATAACGTTTAATTCTTTTCGACGTCTTTCTTCTTCTATAAAACAAAACAAAAAAGTTTTAGTTTTTAAATAAATTATTTTTGTTTTATCTAACCTGCTTCTTGTACCCATCGATCTCGATTTGATTTAAGATAATCAGCCCATGGTCTTCGAACAACAGCTGATCGAGGCACTGGTGTTGTCATTGATGAAGGTAATTTTCTTTCATGTCTAAACGAATTTGTTTGTTTTTCTTTTTTTGATTTAAATAAATAATATTTTTCTTTACCCATTTTGTTCATCATGCGGAATATTTGATTCATTTGACGATTCGGCTGATGGTGCTGGTGATGAAGTCATACTTCTATTTGGTATTGATGGTGATAAAAATTCAGAATCAGCAGCAACAAGAGATTTAAGAACTTTTTCTAACATATCACCAACAACAATAAATGATGGTTCAACAATATATTGAATAAAACCTTTCAAAAAAAAAAAAAATAATGAAATATTACGAAAATATAAAAGAATTAATTCATATATTTACCAATTTGAGATTCAGCAACAAGTGTATTATCTCGATCACATAATGGTGAACAAGGTAAACCAAGTTCTTTTTCTTTTTCACCTTGTTTAAAAAATTCTTCCATTAATGATTGTGTCCATGAATGATGAATATCCCATGGTTTACCGGGATGACTTATATCAGCACAATGTAGTATAAGTGCTAATGCTTTAGCTTTTTCAATACTATTTTAAAAATAAATTGAATTTTTTTTTTTTGTAAAATAAAATTTATGAGAAATCGACAATTAGTCGTGGTTACTATTTCACTTCTCACAAACTAATATTTATAGTTTTTTGTGATTTAATCATTCCTATGAAATACATTCGTAGATGATGTCACTTGTAAACAATAATTTAATGTGTTGGTATGTACATTTTTGAATTTATTGAAATGTTACGAAAAGATGAGAGTTATATTCATGATAGAATAACGATGATTGTGGAAGTGTAAGTCTTCATATTCAGTTAGAAGAATTCATTAAATACTTGTATTTGTACTCATATCTAATGTTTCTTTTCCTTGAATAGATAATTAATTGTTTTCTGAACATCAACCGTCGTGACTGAAAGGCTACGTTATGTTCAAAATGTAGCCCCAAGATTCTGTTTGCAACCTTAGTACCACCGGCTATGGGATGATCCTGAACAAGTCGCTAAAGGCTATTTGTCTCAGATCAGCCATCCGATTATATGATGACTACATTGTGACATACATCTACTCTGATGATTAGTTAGTGTGTATGGAGGATAGAAGAATTCTAGATCAGGCTGGCTTTCTGCTCAAAGCTACAGCTGGCCATAATTGTAAAGAAGATATCGAGTCATTGAATCTGCCGGAAGGTAGTTAAAAACTAAAGGCATTTTTCCTTCTGAATATCTCTGAGTTATTTCTCTATAATGTTAAGAAAATTGTGTTTTTGTCGAGTTTATGTTTCAGCATGGCGAATAATTATCGTAGAACCAAAATATGTTTATTAAAAAAACTTACTTTTCTGGCATACTTAAAAGACTTCTCATGGTTTTTAATTGTGCAAAATGACAACTCATATCTGTTGCAAGCACCATTTCAATAACAAGATGTCGAAAATTTCTTAAAAATATCAAGAAATGAAACAAACAAAAAAAGCACAATGTTTTTTTTTTCTCATACTTATATTCCTCCGATGTAAATTCTGATATTATATTGTATTCATCTTGTCGCATTAATCGAAATGCTGCACTCACATGATGATTTTCAAGTACAGCTCGATCATTGTATATTAAGGCAACATCAGACCTAAATATATTAAATTATTTTTATTAAAAGAAAATATTTATTATTTGTATGTTCAATTTGATTTATCGTATAGTTTTGTAGATAATATTAAAATTTTCGAATATTTTCTCAGTTCAAGTTTCCTCAAAATTTTTCAATAGAACTAACTGAAATCTTTCATTTGAATAGAAATGTTACAATGATATTCAGTTTTCTTATTTCTAGCTGATTCATTATAATGAAAAATCCTTCAATCTTAAAAAAATTTTTTTTTCTCCAGCGTTTTATTGTTCATCAATTACCAAATAACGCTCAGTCTACCGCTTCTAAAATCTGGTCAACTTCAGAAAAAATCCTTCAATCGACCTACTGAGCTATCAATCCCTGGTACTGCAACTAATAGAAATAATTTCACCCAAAATTACTATCGTATTTCAATAGATAATCTTTATTCTCTAGCGAATGTACTGACAAGGAGAGTCCTCCAAACTGACAAATCACTTTCGAGTCGAGGCTATGTGCATTATGTACAACTCTATCAGCTATGAATATCCTGAAAAGAGTTCGTGCTCTTAACTTATTTCTTTGGAAATGCTGCACTTTTCCAGTGTGTTTTAAATGAATCTAGGAACACCAGAAAAACCTATTTTCGAATTTCGACTTGAAACTTTGCATAGAGGTAGACCTTAATGAAAGTAGGTTATTGCGAATGTTTCAGATCTTATCGCTATTCCTATCGTAAGATACAAGTAGGGAAGAGCAATTTATCAGTTGGGGAACTTCTCTCATCAGTATACAGATACTTGACAACTACCCACTAAATTGCTAGAGTATTCTATGAAAAGTTTTTCAACAAGTTAGTAGATTGAACACTTAGAAACATATTGTACACAAACACTAAAAACCCATAAAGTACTTCAAGTTTCCTGTGACAGACTAGTAGTAAGTTACCCTGATCATCTCAGTACATTCACTAGGGTCGAATAACTTGTTTCTTGTTTTCTATGAATAAAAAAATGAACATAATATTACCTTGATTGAATATGAAAATTATTTGATGTTCCTGTATGCTCAAAATCATGCACAATAGCAGCAACAAACATTGCGAATAATTCATGATCAGATAACCAATTCTAATAACGACGAAAGAAAAGAAAAACTACATAAATTTAAGTATCAATACTTAGACTAAATAATAAAAAAAAAAATAAAACTCCATACATGATTATACAAAAAGCAGAAGAAAAATGAAGACTTTTTTTTTAAATTAAAACTATACAAAGCAAAAGAAGACAATAAAACTGCGTTAACCTCTACCATGAGACCAGAACTATAAATGATTTGATATGTTGTTTGTAAAACATCAGCTGCATGAATTAAATTATGATATGGATTTCGATATTTACTATATCCACTTTCCATTTGTTCAAGAAAATTTTGTAAAGCAGTTATGGAAATCTATAAATAGAATAATGTTATTCTATTTTAAATTTCAAAACAACAATAAACTTTTGTTTTTTTTTACATGAAGTTTATTTGGTAAATTATAACGTTGCATAAGTTCAAATCCAACATAACGTAAACATTGACCATTTGTAAACTCATTAACAGAAAATACATCAAATGTCCATTCATTGATTGTCTAAGTATAAACAAAAACAAAAGAAAATATCTGATCAATAAATAATTTTCATTCTATAATAGTCTAACATATTAAAACAACATTGAAAGCATGCACATTTATTGCATTCGTGCAAACAAAAAACCATGGGAAGAAAAAAAAAAGACAAAAGGTTTATCTTATTTTGCCTGACTATTGACTAACTTACTTGTTGAAATGTATCACTTAAAGTTGAAGTATTTTGTCGAAAAATTCTAAAGGGATTTTAGTCTTTTTTTTCTTTTCTTTTTGTTTTTTTGTATATGTGTACTATAGCTAGCTAGCGTGTGTTAATAATAACAAAAGATATTAGTAACTACTAAGAAAATAGTATATGTGAATATATATATATGTGTGTTTTGCATAGTTATGCGTGAATGTCAAGTGTGCATGACAAAGAAGCTCATACATAGACTTTTTGAAAGAAAGAAAGAAAGAAAAGAAAGAAAGTATTGAAAAACATAGTGTCTGATTTTATATAAGAAACTCAGATGAAAGAAAGAATAGTATAGGATATTGGAATGTTATAATCAGCCATGATGAATAAAATACCTTAAATTTAATGTCGATAGACAGGCGCCTCAGGTACCTAGAAAACATACACAAAACAATGGATGCCAATTCGAGCGACACACCCAAATAGGAGGGTAAACATGCATATATTCAAACCAAAATTGGCATATCATGCCTTGTTTTTTTTTTATTAAATATTTCTTGGTATATTATTATTATTGTTATATGCATACCTTTAATTTAATATGTAGAGTCCATATTTTTACAATCCTGATAAAGGGTGATTAGAAGAAAAGTATGGTGAAAACAGGAAAAGAAGGAAAAGAGAAATATATAGCGATAGAAAAAGAGAATAAAAAACATTTAAAGTATACGACAAAAAATGCGGGCTGCATCTAGAGTTAGAGCGACTGCTTAAGTCATACCTGGAACAGCTGCAACACACAATAATAAAAAGAATCATTTTTTTGCTAACATAGATATGTATGATTTATGATCTATCAAAATTCCCTTTTTTTCTTCTTTTTTTGACTCGTCATATCTCGTCAAATAAAAGAAAATAAGAATATATATGTGACGCACCTGTCTACCATAATTCCTGCACGAATAGCTTGTGCAACACTTTTAAATCTTGGTTTATCTGATGGACGTCGTTTTAATGTTGACATTGATCGTGTAAATGTCATTGTTAACCAGTCTCGTACTTCATTTGGCACAGTATCTGGTTCAATTTCTGATAATGCACCATCATCTTCTTCCATAAGTCGTCTATAGAAAATAAAAAAACAAATATATATATATATATCTTAAATGGGCACACATCAAAATGAACATTTTTTGCTTCCACTTCTTCGTCTTTTTTTATGATTTTTATTCAGCTATAAAAGTTTTTCTCTTTTTCCCGTTTTAAATTTATTGCTGACATGACAATTATCGCCGACGTTTTTCCTTTTTTTAGTTTTATATATATATATTAAACGTCAGTATAAAGATGTTCTTAACATCATTGATGATAGTTGGTGTCAAAAGACAAAATTCTATTCAAAATATTGCAATAGGTCTTTGAGTATAGAAAAGAAGAAGAGAAAAAAAGCATGCTAGAATAAATGTATGAATTAAAAAACAAATAAAAAGAAATAGAAAATACCATGAAATAATCATGCGGTAGATCGTTATTACAAAAAAAGAAAAGCAAAGTATCTTATCCAAATACCATATCCGCATGGATGCTATTCTACGGTATTTGGAAATATATATATAGAGAGAGAAAGGAAGATAGATGTTCTCAAGGCAAAGAAAATTGTGTTTTTTTCTGCCTTATGATTTTAGAATTCAAATCTATGTTAAATCAAAGTGCAATTGAATAAAAATAATAGCATTGTGTTTATATGTGATTATTGATAAAAAGAAAAAAAGATTTTCATTTGGATTATTATATATGTGCAGCAAATCAAAATAAAGCATTATGATTGTTTTTTTTTTTTGTTGTTGTTTTAACACTTGTGATTATGGTGGTTAGTGGAAGGTTTAAGTGCTGTTTGTGTGGTGGTTAGTGTACGATAATGAGCGTACATGTCTCATGCGCTTACCGCCGTCTAGGTGCTACTGGAGTAGATCGCTGTTTTTTTCTGTGATAAGATATAAGGATTTGCAGATAGTTCAAGTAAAGGGGTTCTACGAAAAAATGATTGAAAAAAAGTCAATCAAACTTACCGAGTTTCATCTTGATGAGTAGCATCAAGAACATTAGCAACGTAATCTAAATTACGCACTAGATCAGCTTTCCGTATTAGTATATTGCAATGAAGAGCAGCAATTATTGTTCGCAATCTAGATAAGAAAAAGAAAATATGAAAGAAAATGTAATATAATACTTCGATTACTTGACATCAGTCTATGTTTTCATCGTTATCAATATACACTCAAGACAATAAGTAAGTAAGTTTGCGTTAAAAATAGAATATGACTCAACAAACATACGCAAGTGACTTTCAAGAGATATACTTGTTTGTATATTATATTATCTAATTAGCAATACATATAGGTCATAGATAATTACTTTCTTGAGTGGATAAAGCAAAAATAGCATAACATATTCTAGTTTTAGAATAAATTTAAGAATCTAATATCCTTTGTCTTGTTGTCAAAAAGAAAAGATAAAAAAGAAATTTTATTATGTTTTACATGATTTAGATAAAGAATTACTTACCTATCACTGCTAACTTGTAATGCTTCAAATGCATTTGTTGTTGGTAGATTATTCATATTAGATAAATTGGTTACATCGTGTTCAATAGTTTCATGTGAAATTCTTCCAGCACTGATTCCACCATTATCAATGCTGTCGGTTGATTTTGATTTGCTTGAGAAGATCGGTGACAGATTCTCTGATAATAACATTACGATATTATAATAATACTAGTATATATAGATATGTGCGTGTATGTAAATTTATATACAAGTCGATTATAATCAAGCAAAACAGATGTAGATATGTACAATTCTTTCAGAAATTTTTTTCTACTAATGAGTGCTTAATCAGTAAACAAATATATATAGAAAAAGTTGTTTACCCAAAATGTCGTCGCTAGTTTTTTTGTGACTCAAATAAAAGAAAGTCCTCTTTTGTAGCGAGTTAGATTAACTAATGGACATATAGACGAAGAAAACAACTGACAACAGATACTGCATACTATATGAATAAAGCAAGAAGAAATAGAAGATAGAAAACAACTCATGTTCGAATGATAGATACCTAACATAGAGAAAGAAAGAAATAGGAAAAAAAACAGAAGATGTGTTAGACTAAGAAAATATGAGACTACTATGCTAATGTATATTTATATGTAAGAGACATCGTATAGATTTTATCTTTTGTCATAAATGTCATCGATCAGAAATCGACATCCCTTCTTCTTTGAAAGACACACAATAGTTGATATTCATTATATAAACTCTTTTTCTTTCTAATACCTAAGATTTTAGTGATTTTAATCAATTCTTACTTTTGAATTTAAAGCAGAAAGTCATGATATAAACCAGATATTGTCAAATATTCGATGTTAGTAATGAAAGAATACTCCGACTTTTTAATTTTTCTTTTCTTTTTTATACTCTTTCTATTGTTCTCTCATCTTTACTTTTTATCGACACGAACAATTGTTTTTCTTTTTATATCTTTCCTGAAGTAAAATTAGGTGTTTTTTTTTATAACTTACCAGTTTCATGATTAACCATTGCTGCTGCTCTTGCAGCTGCTGTTTTGTTCGTTTTTGATGAATGATGATGATGATGATGATGTCGTTTTGTGCCCGTTGTTCCTGGCACTAAAAGAAAGAAATGCAAACTCATATAAATATGATAATTAACAAGAGAAAAAGAATAGAAGAAAAAAAAAAGAAAAGAAAACAAATCACACCATCAATCATTGTACCATCATTTAATTTAATAAAAATATGACCATTATTGTTTTGATAAAATCTAACCTGAACAAAATTTTCACGAACTCGTAACATATTTTATGTAGTTTTCATTCAGACACACATCCACACCACACTCACACATACATGCTTTCTTTTCAAATGCCTATGTCTCTTTTACTTAAAAAAAAGGATGTAGAAGCCAGACTTCTTTATCTATTTGTCAATGAAATCCTTGAATACTCTAACATTTTTCGGATGTTAATGAAATGAAATATGTGTTCATCTTCATCAACATCGGAGTTCCTAAAAGCAAATAAAAGCAGTAACATCTCTAGTACATACACATATGTGTCGAAGGCAAACGAAGGAAGGCAAGAACAGAACGCATGGGCAAGAAAATACTCTAAATTATCAACCACAACACCATCATCATCATCAGTCTTCATTCTTTTCTCTCACTCTCTCTCTAGTTTTCTTTTCCGAAACGAGTATTTATATCATCAACTTCCGATGAATTGATCTACTATCTATTCAAAAATAATGATTTCAATCGGATTAGCCTTACGGCTAATTCTTCAATAAATAACATACATGCAACTAATTTTTAACGAATATAATGAATATACATGCACATTGATCTAGGTAGAAAATCTAATTAGATCGATTTTTGTTTTTTAATGAACCTAGTCATTGCCAAAAAATGTTGAGTTTTTCTTTTCTGTCTATTTATATTCATGAATTTTTCTATATGTAAAACAATGACCTTGTATAAGTATTGCTTATTCTTTATATTATAGTCGTCATATAGTCTATTAGTCGGTCTATACACGTGGTCGATAATTGATTATTTGACAATAATGATAGATTCAACGCTTTAATGCACGAATAACAACAAACGCTTATGTTGAATTACAACCATGATGACAACAAAACAACTACGCCCTTCATTTTTCCGTTCTAACACATTGTCTGTTATCAGACATATGACTCATTAACACATCATTTTTAGACTTGTTAAAATACAAAGAAAACAAGCATATAACAACTGTTAGTTCTTTAGGTTCTTTTTTTGTCTTAGTTTTCGATTTTTGTTTGGTAATTTATCTAGACTTTATACTGCTACAGCCATTTTATGATCATGACAACTGACGATGAATGACGTCAATTCCTTAAGAATATTCGAAGCGTGACCTCAGGCATTCTTCTTCTTATTGAAGAAAAAAAGTCTTTCTCTGACAAGCTTTTATAAAGTGTAAATGACTGCCGCCCTTGATCTTTGAATTGAGTTGCCTTGCAAAAGCAACTAGTCAACTTTAAGATATTTCAAAGTGAACTTCAATATATATATATATATATGAATATCATCTTAAAGTAACATTAAGATTCCTTATCAAATGAAAAACATATTATAATTATGACGATTCATAATGTACTATTTTTACCTTTCATATTTTTTGTTCCTGGATTTGTAAGTGAAGTACCAATAATATATAAAGATGAACAGGAACTCACACGAATTTTTCGTCCAGGCATTTTCAATATATATGCATGAACTATATATATTAACGAATATGTTTCGTCTTTCTATGTGAATAAATAACTTGCATAATTACAAGTTTTATAAAACAAATAGAGCTTACAATTAATTTACAGAGAAAGATGATCAGTAATAAATAGGAAGACTTGAGTAGGCGGTATTATAGCACCGCTTCGTAAGAACTATTATCTATCTTGTATTTCACTGAAATGACGTTCAACTGAGATCTGTATGGCAGTCATAATGTTGATCATGCGAGAAGGATTCCATAAGAGAGAGAGAGAGAGAGAGAAAGGAGTAGAACGAGAAAATATGATTTTTTATGCTCATCAGCATTCTTGTTGCAGTAGAAGCGACAACGTCGGTTACCTATGTTATTCGACGGCTGTTGCTTTACCATGGAGGCGTTGATGCGTTTGCCTTTTCTTATGCTCATAAAAGTAAGAGAAACATTTTAATTATGAAAGAAAAATTGAAGGAGGAAAAAAAAGAGACCCAAAAGTAAAAAAAGAAAGAGAAAAACTAAGAAAGGCAAGATGCGTGGAAAACGGATGTACGGCACCATACATGGATCGTAAAAAATAGAAAAAGCTAGTGACCGACCGTGCGCATAAAAATGCAAACAGGATTTTCCATCTCCTTTTTCTATTTTTTTTTCAAGAATATGCACGTTCATGCTACTATTTTGTTTAATGATGATATTAGTCCCTCTACAAAAAAAAACAAAGCTGAATAGATTTGTTCATACGACCAGAAAATCGTATTTTTTATGCATGTGATAGAAAAAAGCGACAAATTTTATCATACTGATGACAGTGATATTATTCATTTATTTTGTTTTTTTCTTCATACAAATCTCAAAAATAGGCAAAAGAAATGTTGAGCTTTCAAAAAAAAGAAAAAAAGAAAAGCCAGTACAAACACACGCACACAAGAAAACATGTTGCATAATAACAACAACAATAGCAAAAAGAACAACAAAGCTACACATACATTGAAAAAAAAAAACTGAGCTAGGACAGCACCAGCAGATATATATGTATATATATATACGTGTGCGCGCGGATATTTTCGTCAAATGGACGGCATAAAAACATATAGAAATCAATCAAGGACTATACATATAGACAAATTGTTAAATGCTAAGATTCCGCACTTGTTGATAGAGATGAATATGCTCGAGTATTTTTTGCTGTTTCTTTAGCTAATGACTGTTCATATTTAAATAATTCCGCAAGTGTAACATCATTTGGTAAATAATTTGAATTAGGTGAAAAACGTGATGCAGCCATATTCGCTCGTGCTAATCGAATTGATGCTTCACTAGAAAAATGCAAAAAGGATATTTAATCGTTAGAGTGTGTTTTTGTTTTTTTTTAAAATCTCATGCTAGTGAGCATATTTTATTTATTCATTCATTCATTCATTCATTCATTTGTTCATGCAAAAATGAAAAGAGTGTATAATCAATTACCTGTTGAGATTAAGTACTGAAAAATTTTTATTATATTGAAATTTGAATAAAAAAAAGTCAAAAGAATCAATATTATTATTTACCTTGATAATAAACTTTCTCTTGCACGTTCAAATTGTGATGCTGATTCATTATGAAATTCTTGTGAATCTTTAACTAATTTATCTGTTTCATCTAGTATAGCTTGTTGACTTTTACTTAAACCTTGTAAACCCGATAAATTACCATTTGGTGTTACATATGATGTTGTTCTATAACGTGGATAATCATAACGTTGATCATTTGTTGTTGTTGATGGATAACATGGTTGAGGACGATAAACAGTTCTATATGTGTCTGATGGTTGATATTGTTGAGGAAGACGTGGTGAACGAGGATAACGTGGTGGAAGACCAATTGTTTGATTTGATGGTGTTGATGTTAAAAATGATATATCAAGTAAATGTGGATGACTGGATATACTATCTTGTAAAGGCATATTAGATAAATTTTCAGCGCTTGTACTTAAAAATGATTTTGAATGTTTTATATTATCAACACGTGGTGTATATTCAAGTGTTGAATAATGTGATGTTTTTTGTTCAAGTGTAGACTTTTTTAATTCTAATTCATCAATTTTAATATCTAATTGTTTTTTTGAATCTTCTAAACGTTCACGATAAACAGCTAAACGTTGACGTGTTAATTCTGCCATATCTTCTTCATATTGATGCATTTTTAATTTAACTCTTTCACTATCAACTGGATTAGCATCAAATGATAATGAACGAAGTAATGCATCTTTAAACAAAAACAAATAAATTATGGGTTATGATTTAATAAATTAACAATATTTCTTTTTTTCTTTTCTATTGAATTTTTTAAACAATGAAATATAAAGTACGTTATACTATGAAATTATAAGATTCTTTTTTTTTTTTTTAATATTATGATTAATTCATTTATACGTTCCTGGAAGTGTTTGTTACTGTCTATAAAATCTTTGCCCCAGACAAATCCGGTGTGTATGCACGTAGGGGGACAGCTGTTTCCTTTTTTAGGAAACTAGAGGAAAATAAGGTTTTTCCTATATGGAGGTATTATTAGAAATTTTCTTTTAATGACATTGTTAAGATTAATTATCGTTTCCTGTTTTATTTTTAAACACATGAAAATACAAAGTAACATACATATTTATATGTTCATAGGAAAAAATGAAGAGCAAAAAACACAGGAACTATTTGACTACATTGTAACTTTTTAATATGATTAGTATGGAAAATAGGAAATAGATCTAAACAATGTTTGAATAGAGAAATCGTTCTATTATATTCAATGTCTATAGAATGCGGAAAAAATATCCAAATAGGTTTATCGAATATTAAGGAAAATACACGTATAATTCAATTTAGTTTAATTTATTGATTAAATTAGCTTTACTTGTTGAATATAAAAAAAAAATAAGTAGTTGACAACAGTCTACAATACATTTAGATTTGCTTGTTGTAGTTTGCTAAGTGAAAGTATTCTGTTAGAAAAGAAAAACAATTTTCAAGAGCATGATGTTCTTATATTTAATTAAAAACATTTGAGCTAAATTGAACAACTTATTGAAGAGTAACACAGTAAACAATCTTTAAATTATCATTGTACGAAGTGACTACAATGACCTTTCTCATAAGAATCCTTGTATTTTTTTTTCTTCCAAAACGAAGCTAATAAGGAAAAAGTTCGTTTCGTCAATTTTTTTTCTCGTTATGTCTATGTCAGAGACTTTATCATAGGAAGAGTTAACATCGAATTTATGTGATTCTATAGAAATAAATAGAGTTCAAACTCAGTGCATGCTTTTCTAGAGCATTCAACGACCTATAGCCTAGATTATCTACATGTTTTTTCTCTTGTTTTGTTTTTTTCATACATGTCACTCAAAGAAAAAAACAATGTTTTCTTGTAATGCATCTCTAATGACTTAGTTTTGCTAATGAAGTATCCAGTCCTAATTGATGTTAGATCATTAGGAAGAAATAATATGAGAAAAAAAAATATCCAAATCAATCAATAGAAATATAAGTTATTAGCTAATTAGAACGAAAACTTCAGTCATGTCAGAATGTTGCAATATACTCGTTTATTTGGGCAACAACAATCGTTAGCAAATTGATTTTGCAAAACAAAAACATGTATTTCTTGGAGTAATGAATTGTCCTAGAACTAGTTTCTATATGTCATATGCATGTTAAGTTATTTTAGATATCTTGAAAAAATCAGCGCTAGGGACTTTTATTCAGAGCGATTGTCATTAAAAGAAAACTAGCGTTAAAGGACATCTACTTTTATTTCATACGTTTTAGTTTAAAAAAAACAATCCTCCGGATTGAAACAGCATTTTTGAAAACTAAATCATATATTCGGTAGACAACTTCCGAAGTTACAATTCTACATGGTTCAATTTCCTCTTCACAATGTCTAGATGATGCTAAGACAAACATTTTTGTTCATCATAGACGCAGTTCATGAAATAGAGTCTATCCTAAAAGTTTTGATTTTTTTTTCTTATATCTTTAAAGAGGTATTCTTTAATTATTAGTCATCTGAAAAAGTCAACATTTTAATATAAACTTATTCTCAAAGAACTTAGTAACCTATGTAAAGAATCAAAGTCAAATTGACAAATCATTATGTTTCATTTTATCTGAAATAGCTTATATATACCGGATGTGACCAAAATGTTGTGCTAAATTTTTGTTTTGTATGTCACTCTGTTGATCGTTCTTTTAAAAAAAAACATGCCATTGAATGTTCTACATGGATAACAAGACCAAATTTTTATGTATCTATTGTTGAAATTTTAATGGATAAGGAAAAATACGAGATTATAATCAATCAGAAACCTAGTGTAGCCTTCAAAACATAAAGATTATTAGTTATTCTCATCTCAAACTGAATTGAAAAACAAAACGTGTCGGTCGATTTATCTGGATGCTTCACCCTAAAGTAAAACCTCGGCTATTAAACGAAATATGAACAAAATAATACAATGAGAACATGTTTTCAACAAAATTCATTGATGAAGAAATCAATACTCATGTACATTTTGTAACTCAAGTAGAACATTCAATATTGCATCTTTTGAAGGAAAAAGAAGATCAATATTTAACAAAGTTATATGTAAAATTTTTGCTGCACTTAGTTTTTCTTATTTAAACTTTTACCTGTTTCTCCAATAATATAATTTAATTTAGCTTCAGTTAATTCAACCCAAATATTTGATCGACTCCAATTCAATGAAAGTAAATCAAGTATATGTGCTCGTTCACGACGTAATTGTAAAATTTGTTGTTCTATTTCTTTAGCTGATTTGATTGATTGTTCTAAATGTTTATTATTTATTGATGAGTGTTGTCGATTTTTATTAGAACTTTGTGTTGTTATAACTAATTCACTATGATGCTCATATATATCATCATTTATTGATGATTTTATATGATTATATGGACGTTGTGTTATTTCAGATACATCTTCACTATCCGACGATGAACCTTTAATATCAACTTGTAAAGCAAAATTTGCTTTATTACGACGATTACGTAATAACTACAAAAATAAAATAGAAAATAAAAATAAAATACAAACAATAACAAACTTGTTCATCAACAAGAATTCCTGAATCAGCACTACGTTCAAGTGTTGTTGAACGTATATTCATTGTTGTTTGATTAACATTATTATTATTATTATCATTTGTTGGTAAATAATAATTATCATCTGTATATTGTGTTATTGTTAATGCTGATGTATGATTATTATTATTATTATTATTATTATCATTTAATTTTCTAAGAAAATCTTTTCCTGTATGAATAGTTTGTTGATGATCAGATGATGCTATTGATAATGATGGTGATATTGTTTGAGTATGTGTTTGAATACCTGAGTCATCAAATGTTTGATTTATATCATTTATTGTTTGTATACCATCATATGTTAATAAAAAATTAGGTATTTCATATGATGATACTTGTGTTGATATTGTAGAATTATTAACATAACATTGTAAACCAAAATCATGTTGAATAGGTGGACTATATTGACATGAACGATCAATTTTTTCTCGATGATTTGTTATTGGTGATGTACTTGATGTTTGATAAGTTTTATTATTAATTAATATAGGTGACAATGCCATGTCACGTGTTGTTTTTGGTGTATGTGTTGTTGTTTCATCATTCCAATTAAAATCAGATGGAATTTCAATATGTTCACTTGTACGATATTTAATATCATGTGATGGTGCTATACGCATTTGAACAAGATTTGGCTCGAGTGTTGAAATAAATGTTTGAACTTGATTTGATGGTTGAATATGTTTTGTTGCTTTGTATGAATGTAATGATGGACTACGCCATGTTGTACTACTACCATCAATTACTGTATGATCTTGCCATGTATCAATTACTTCAATTTTATCTTTTTTATTTGTTGGTGTTGGTGTATGAGAAGTATCAAGGAGATATTCTTCATGTTGATCCAAAACAACATGACGAAGTCGTGATGATGATGATGATGTTGAATTTAAATTATTATTATTATTATTATCGAATATATTTTTTGTTATTGTTTGATTGAAAGGTTTTTCTTGAGAAGATTTTAAAGAATTATTTGAATAAACTGAACCTTGAGTTATAACAATTGATTCACATATAGAATTCAGCATTGTTGATGGACCATCAATATCAATGGATACCATATCCGACTAAATAATAATAAAATAAAAAAAACGAATTATTTTCAAAAATATGTCTGAGATTATGTACGAATCTCGAACAAATCGAATTTTAAAAAAGAATTAATTTAATAGATCTCTTGGTAGAATGTTAGTTTTAGAGTAATGGTCAGTGAATATAGATGAAGAATGAGGTTGAAAAGAAGATCCTTCCACCTTATAAACATCTAAACACATATAGTACAAAATACAACAACGGACGTGATCATTGAATGAAAGGTTATCTTCAAGATCAGACGAAAATTATACAAAACAAAATTGTAGAGACCTCAATGAAACTAGTTGACGCCGATAAAGATTCGTCCCTAGTTATCATAGTAGTGATAGGTCTCATGAACGCATTAGAATGTCCTGAAAATTTCAGCTTAAAGAGATTTATTCTTTTTGAGATATTAAATATCCAAAAACGATAATATGTCGCAAGGAAAGGTAAGAAAAATCAGTGGTTTCAAGATTCAATATCTCAATGACAGAGCATCCTTTTCAACTGAAATTTCATAATTTAAAACAGTTCACAAATACTTTCCTAGAGATAAAAAGAATTATAATAACTTGGAAATGACAGTCTATAAAGACGAGCTCTTATTAGTTTCTACTAGTCTTGTTGTGGTCTACTTATTAGCAAAATATCTATTCGATTGACAAATTATACATCGAAATGTTCTATTGTAAGTTTGTATTATAAGATTCTTAAAAAATCTTGCTGCCTTGTAAAATATCACTATAAGGTTATACGAAATTGTATAGTATGATTTCGTATAATATTTACGAGACTATCATTTATTATTTTTTTCGCATGATTTTATCTGATTTCTATCAAATGTCGGACATCAACTCATATGATCAATATCAATTGAACATTGAAGATGATATCTAATGAAATAGTTTTAAAAATCATTCATCCAAAACTTATTTTTAAAAACCAATTACATAAATTATTACTTGTAAATCTTTATTATTCATTGGCTTATCAAATTATTATCAAATTAAATGAATCTATTGATTTTTCTTATCCTAAAATATCATCTATAGTTTACAAGTAAAATATTTTTCTCTTCATCAAACGAAATATTATAATAATAATGCATTCAATGTAAATATTGATAAATGTCTCAAAATGAAAACAATTAAATTCATTTCATTTTATTTCCTAATAGAAAACTCTTCGTCAAGCTTTTAAATATTCCATCTACTAACTTGTTGAAAAATTTTTCATAGAATGTTATAGAAATTAGGCAGGTACTGAAATAACTCCTTAGCAGAGTATTCAACCAAGATCATGTGACATACTAGTAACATAGTATACAAAAAAGTACTCTGCTAACAAGTAACAAAGTCCATGAATAATATATGCACTACAGATCGAATTCACATCAGAACGATATGTTCATAGTTTTTTTTTTGTATAAATACTGTGTCACAGACTTAAATTCCAGTAGAATGATTATAACTTCGGAATGAAGTTCTAAGAGCACTTAGTCTTTTTCGGAGTTTTCATATTTCACTGAAGTCTTCTTTATGTATAGAGTACAAACTCAAAAATGATTTATTATATAAAATGATTCCTTCGTCAATATAGACAAAGACTAAAATAGAAAAATTGCTTTTTGTTGTTTTGTTAAATAATTTTTCTATGAAGCAAATAAACCATTCAACAAATATTTTCATTTTTCTGAAATATGAATGGTTTCAAACTATTCATAAAAAAAAAGGATTTCTAAAGGTTTCATTATTATTTCTTCTCGTCTTTGTTTTTCTTTTACTCTCGTCAAATCTATTTAATTAATGTCATAAATAAATATTTGTAAGGAAGAAAAACTACAAACCTCATCAAAATGCTGAGGATTAGTACCAATAATAGGTACTTCAATATCATCAGATATATGTTGAAATTTTTTATCTTCTTGTATTGTATTATAACCATTGGTATATAAAATAGAACTAAAAACTTGATTTAAAATTTTTCGACCTTTATATGGTAAACGCACATGTGGATCTCTTGCCATAATATCAGGTCCAGCTGGAATACGTTTCGTTAATATAACACGTTGATCTGTACCTTGTCGATCAACATAACCAATTTTAAAACCTTTACCTTGTTTAACTATTTCAAGATCAGATACTTTATCAATACGATGTGTTTGATAACGATTTGAATGTATAGGTAATATTTCACTTGTTCGTCTTGTCAGATATGATGGCGGTGGTGGTGGTGGCGAAAGAACAGGAGGAGGAGGAGAAGGAGCTAGTGACGGAGAAGGAGATAGTGAAGGTGATTTTATTTTATATTCCGCTAAATTTTGTTCAAGATTCGAAATAATATTTGATGATATTGGAATATTATCTTCAATAATAATAGGTGATAAACTTTCTTCATCATATTCTTGAAGATCTTCTTCAATATCAAGTTCAAGATGTGTTGGTCGTTGTGGACGTGAAAATACTTTTTTCATAGATATTTGATGTAATTCAGTTATTATTGTTTGTAAATTTGATATAGGTGGTGAATGATGATAATCAACAATTTTTGTTAAATATTGATTATTTTTTTCTGCATGTATATCTTCAATAATTGTACAAAGTGATGAAATAGATTTCTCTTGATTTATTTTGTGTATATCATTAACAATTGTTATAAGTTGATCAATATTTAATGATGATGATAATGATGATGGTGGTGATGATAAAAGTAAATTTTCATTTTGTTCGTTTTCTTCTCTTAATGGTGGTGTATGATCAAGTGAATCATTTTCAAAATGATTTTCTTTTTCACCTAATTCAGCTAATTCATCAGCTAAAGTTTTCTTAGGTGGACTTGATATATTTGATGAATCTAAACGTGCTAAACGATATGCTAATTCATTTGGATCAAGATGTATATCATGTATAGATGATATAGATGTGCGTGTTGAATTTGTTGATTTATTTTCATATTGATTATAATCCATATTTTCAATATAATCTTCTTGTGTTGAAAAATCTATCAGATTATTATTTATATTCTCTGTTGTTGCTGTTATTGTTGTTTGTTCAATAAAACTATTTTCTTTTGATTCATTAAGAATTATTGTTGGTTCAATTTCATCAATTGTAAATACTTGTGATTGTTCAACAGATGATATAGATATAATTGTTGTTAAATTATCTGTATGTGAAGCAAATAAATTTTCTTCATGATTATTATTACTATGTTTAATTGACAGATCATTGGAATAAATGGGTTCACTTATTGATCGTGCCCATGCATCATGATCAATATCAGAAAAATTTGATAGTCTTAGTTGCTAAAATAGAAATAAAATGAATAGACTTTACAAGAAAAGACAAACGAACAGATGTATATAATAGTAAAGAAATGTGTATTTAATAGTTTATCAATTGTTTTATGATGAATATGTTTAAGAGATGTTTGACATTGAATTTGGGTATAATGTGAAAAGAGAATATTGCATCGATGAGTCAAATAAGACAAAGACGAAAGAAAAGAAAAAAAAGAAAAGAATGAAGATTTTAGCAATATGATGCAAAAGAAAATCTTTTTCTTTTTTTGGTTCTTAACGATCAAAATGAAATTCATGATTGAAGATTGAATATAGTTTGAAAATGTATTTACTTTGAACTTTAAAATTTTTCTTTTATAGACAAAGTCATAAATAATAATACGATAAAAAAAACAAACGAAGTGAAATATCTCTGCTTCAATTCACTTGAATAGACTGACTTTTTTGTTAGTAATATGGGCATACTTAAAATTATTTTCTCTTGTACGAATAACGTAAAAAGAAACATTATTGTCAAGTAAAAAAAATTTTCAGTTGTCATCTGATAAGAAAAAGCTCTCAACTGAGAAATCAATTTGCAATCGCGATTATGTACATTATGCAAAAATCAAATGAGCTATGAATACTCTGTAAACATTTCAGGCTCTTAGTTTATTGCCGTGATCGTATTGCAAATTTACGATAGTTTATAAATGAATGTCATGATCTTTCTCAGGGAAACTGTTTTTCGAATTTCGGCTTCAAAACTTTGCATAGAGATAAGTCTCAATGAGAATAAATCTTTTGTGCATGTTTCTATGTAAAAAAGTTTAGAGCGATTTTGTTCTTCATGGTAATTGCAAGGAAGTATTTAAGTAGTTGAACCTAAAAATTTCAATAAAACTACTTGGATGAAGATGTCTGGACATTCAGGCACCATCAAAAACACTTTTCTGGCATCCATTTGAAACTTTGTGTACATGGGTTTTATTTGATTGAACTAAATGAGATGTCTCGACACTCTTCATAACCTTCCTTTATCGAGCTGCATTCTATTTACAGAAGATCCACGAAACCTTTTTAATGGTTTTGATGATTTTTAGTCTTATACAAATTAAATGCAGTTTAATAAAGGAAGGTCATGATGAAAATCGAGACAATTCATTTTGTTCTATTAAATAAAATTATTTACAAAAGACTTCAAATGAATGCCAATTTCAAAGTTTTTATATTCGTTAACTTTTAAACTAACTACTTCTAAAAACTTACTGTTTTATGTTTGTATCAATATAATACTTTGCGATTTCTTCTTTTTATTCTCTTCAATGACAATCGAAATTTACCCTATGAAACCTTTCATATATATAGTTTTCTTAGTTGATAACAGGTAAATTTGCTTAACAATAAAACTTAATAGTAGTATTTTTACTACAAGAAAAAGAATAATCTCAACTCATTTGATTAAAGTGACATCGAGATATTTCAGATTTTATTTTTATCTTACTACTATTTATGATCTATTTGTATAAATATTGAATAAATTAAGTTTCTTTTTTTTGTTTTTGTTTTATAACTATTATCTTTTATGTTTAAGTTAAATATCCGCTTACCTGATTTTGTTCTGATGGTGTTAACGAACGACTTTGTATAGGTGATAATGGTTTTGATTGTGGTGATGAAATATTTGATTCAATTTCTCCTTTATCGTCTTCTTCTTCACTATTATCAATTTGTAATATATCTTCTTGATTAATACTAATTGTACTTTTTATTATATTGTCATGTAAATCAATAATATCATCACTATCATCAATACTTGATGCATATTGACTTTCTCTCGAACTTGGTATTGTTGATAATGAATGTGGTCTATAGTCAGCTAAAATAGCTTGTATATCTCTTGGTTGTACGACGGCAGCAGCAAGTGCAGCTGTTGCCTCGTCATCATCAAAACCCAAGGACATACATAATTGTTTATCTTCATCACCAAATATTTGATTTATTGGTAAATTCCTACTTGGTAAATAATTAGTTATATCATTTATTGGTTCAAAATCATATTCTTCATCATCATTATTATGATTACGAGCTTCTAATTGATGTGGATAATGAAATACATAATTTAATGGTTCTTTCATAATAGGTGATGTTATTTGATTATTTATTATTATTGGTGAATATTGTCCATCATTTAGATGATTATCTTGTTCAAATGATTGTATACTATCATTGTCAATATCAATTAAATTATTATCTGTATCAGATTGTATTGATGATATTGGACCAATACGATCAATAAATGGTTCCGATATAGCAGCACCTTGTAAAAGACCAATATTAGCTGAATCATTTTTTGTTGTTCTTGCTGTTGTTTCTGTTGTTGTTGATGATGATGATTTTGGTAATGATGTTACATCAAATGATTTAGATTTATTTTTCATAAATTTTTCTTGATGATTTTTATTTGTTGATGAAAAAATATCACCATGACTACGAGATTTTTCTAATAATGTATCATTTGTATATGAATTTGATAAACCAATAATATGACGTAATTTATATTCACCTAATTCAATATCATCTTTATCACTAAATGCAAGATCAAGTAATGAAAGCCACATTTGTTCAAGAGTATCACGTGTTATATCTAAATATGCATAAGCATCTAATGTTGTTAATGAATATGAACGTTCACGTAATGGTTCACGTATTATTAATGTATTTATATTTGGACATGAATATGATGGTTGAAGAGTTTGTAATGATAAATAAAATTCATCATCATCACCTATTGTTTGATGTTGATGAAATATACGTGAATCAGATGATTGTTTATTATCATTAATTATAGTTGAAGAATTTCGTATTGTATTTGTTGGTGATGTTATATCTTGTAACCATTCACAATTATATTTTTCAGCTAAATGTATAGCAGCTGAACTACCAAATGCAGGATAATACATTCCTAGAAAATATAAATATGAAATAAATCAATGAATTTTTTTATTATTTTTTGTTTAGTTCTTTATACCAGTTTGTTTTTCTTTTGGTATTAATTGTTCTGATGAACTTGATGATATAGTTCGTTCAGCATGTTCAGTTAAATAAGATGATTTTATTAATTGTGTTTGATCATTAATACATATCATTGTTGAAGTATTTTTAGAAACATTTTCATCATCATTATTATGTTCACATAACAATTCATTCTTATCAATATTGTCATTATTTGCATTATCTTGAATTTCATTATTGTCAACTGCTAGAATGAAAATAAATAAGTATGCACATTTGGATCAGACATTAAGAATAAAAAAATATTAACAAAAAAGAAAGAATTCAAGAGAGAAGAATTAAAAAAAAAAAAAAAGAAATGCATACTTATTCTTTTGCTTCTTTTATTCTAATGAAATAAAAACCATCATATCTGTGTGTGCTGACACGAAAAGAAATGTCTATATACCTTTTGTGGTATTCTCCCTCTCTCTTGTGCTCTCTTTCATTTCCTCGCGTGGCATGCCCATGTTTCGTTTCTAATTTTTAATATGTTTATATACCATATATATACATATATATATATATTAAGTTCATTCTGTCGACATCGTCAACATGCACAAACTTCATTAGACTGTCACTATATATAAGGCGAATGTATGAGACGAAATTGTACATTAATATAAAAAGAAAGATCGATTGAGCGAGTTGAACTTTATCGAAGGGTGAGACATGATGGAGGATTAGTTAACAACCTCAATCGATTCAGATTGAAAGTGAATGAGACATAGAAGATGAACACTATCTTTACATATGTCGAATGATCGAACGAGACAAAGAACGAAAGAAAAAGCAAAAGAAATGAGAAACACTCAAGGATAATTGAACTCAAATGAAATTATTCAAATATGATATTATGAATCATTAGAATATCATAATATAATTCATTATATTTGAGATAATATTGTAAAAATGTATTTAACATACAATCGACGAGATAATAGCCAATAAGTGCACGAACGACTAAGAGCTCTTCTGATGATCTCCTTCGCTATTTCGCATACCGTCCGCATAACAGCATATATGACCTTTAGTATGTACGAAATAATTCTGAACAACTCGAGAAAAAAACACGTTCAATGGACACGCCCTATGCGTATTATTTTTTTCGATTAGAACGAAAGAAATAGTAAAAATAAGAGCAATCAATTTCATACATATTGCATAATCATAACTATGTTCAAAAAAAAAAAAAACCTCGCATAGTTTTCAATCGCATATTAAATATTCAATTAAATTGTTTTATATAGAAAAGAAAAAACAATTAGATATATCTGATATTTACTTTTATCATATCGAACTGATAACGATGATAATGATACTCGTGATTGTTGTTGTTGATCATCGTCATCAATATCATCGTCATCATCATGATCATGATTATTTCTAATGATAGACTGTTTCGTTTGGGGACAATTTAAATTATCATCTGACAAACCAAGTGCAGAATCTTTTGAATGAAATGCTGATGATGATAATTGATTTGTACTTGATAAATCATCTGTTGATGATGTTGCTGTATTTATATTATTCATTAAATTGTGATCAGTTTGAAGTAATGAATCATGACTATTTGTATGTTGATTTTGTTGTGTTTGACAATAAAGAAATTCTTCATCGAATGAAAATGATGATGATTCATCTGGTATCACAACTTGTATAAGTGGGCTGTCAATTTTGTTGTCATCATCGACTCCAATTTCAGTTTGCTTTTCATCGTCAATATGTTCTGTTTCTTCTACCTTTCTCACGTCATCAAAATTATAAGTTGCTGCTGTTGTGGTTGTGGTTGTTAAATTCGAAAGCGAAAAATTTTCATCGTCTATATGAATATGATCTGTACTAGGAGTCGTAGTACTCGTTGTATGATGATGCAGATAGTTGTTTTGCATTATTTCCTTGTTAATCACCTCTAGAAAGACAAAAACACATATATACACAATAGGTTGTCGTCTTACAATGTTCAGCCTATTTAAGTAGATAGATGTATGCATGTATGTGTGCATTTTCAAGTGTTCTGTCGACGCCCCGGTCATCCTCATCTAATAGACTATTGTTCAAGCATTTTAGCATTGGTTTACTTTGTGTCTATTTTGACTATTGTCAGACAATAAGAGCACGAAAAAGAAAAGAATATGTTGAACAGGTAAAGCCGACGCTCATCATTAAATGAGAACAGTATAGGCAGTCGGCCCGTGTTCTTTGATTGAAAACAACGATCGGGTGTCCGCATATTTCATTCAGCAATATGTGCATGTTAAATCGATTATGATGAGTTTATGTGTGGGCGTATTAAATACTATATATTTTTTTTTCTTTCCTTTTTATATTTTTCCATTCTTTCTAAAGAAAATTTAAGACCAAGACAACAAAAAAAACAACGGTTTTTTAATCCGACTTTCTTTTCTCTTCTCTTACATTAATCATTACTATGAAACAAAAAAAAAAAAAAAAACAAGACAACAAGAAGTTAATTTTATTATTTTTGTTGCTTACTTTATGCCAGTAGTTGACCTCCATCATTGAACAGGCTGTCTGTCTTCTCAGGAGAAAAAAAAAGTGAAGAATGAGAAAAAGTGTTGAGTGCACATTTTCCTTTCTTTCGTTCTTTCTCTCACCTTGTTATTCCAGAGCGACGGCATGCATACATTCATAGTGAAAGGAAGTGTCTCTTATTCTCGGGCTTTTTTTTTCTACGTATTTAATTTTTTTTTTCTTTTTGCTTTTTACTCTTGTTGATCGTTTAGTTATAACAGTAAAAATTCACCTTCATCATTATTTTCAATTGATGACAGTTGTAATGATGTTGATTGTTTATTGACATCTTGTTCGTTTATGGAATTAATGTTTTTATTATTAGAATCATTTTCATATAAATTTATATCAATATTTTCATTGTTCCAACTTGAACTTGACATTTCTATAATATGATAAAAGAAAAACATATATTTTTGAACTATGATTATGGTCTTATTGTAACCTTGATGTCAACAGCTGTGCACTCTCACATATATACATTTTCTTTTCTGTCTGAGTGAGGAAAAAACAAAAGAAAAAAAAACATCAAGCCAGATTACCTTTTAATTTTTTCTCATCTTCTTCTTCTCCTTCTTCTTGTTGTTGTTGTTCGTCATTTGGCCATGATTGTGATCGACAATGTGAAGAATTCATTTGATTATTATCATCAATAATAATTGAATTTTTTGACATATTTATTAAAGTTTGATTATTCTTATTATTTTCAATAACGGTTAAAACTTGTGACGATGATGTATCAATTGTATTTATTGATGTATGTATGGATATGATTGATGATGAACGACTTGTTGATGGTGATTGTTGATTTGTTTCAGCCAGAAATGTTGTAAATACTTGATCAATCCAATTACCAAATGATGATAATTTAACATTTGTATCTGTTGTAGATGTTTGAGAATACTCTGATGATATTTGTTTTATTTCTTGATTTTGATTATTTATTTCATTATGATTATGATTATGATTATTATTTTCATTTTCATTTATATGATTTGTATCATTATTTTGAAATGATAATGATGTATTAAATTCACTTTCAGCTGAATAATATTGTTCACTTGTATTTGATGGTCCACGTTCATTTTTATTATTCATTAATGGAAAATCTGTTATAGCTGTTAAATAACTTTTTCCTTCATCACTTTCATCGGTTAATGATATTGATTGATCATTAATGATTGATATAGGTTTAAGTGATAAATCATTGATTTGTGGTGATTCAATATCAAGTAATGAATCATCTGATAAAGCAAATAAATCATTTTGATTTGTTGTTTCTTCTGAATATTGCTCATCAATTTTTGATTGAAATATTTTTTGTTCACTTAATATATCAACACCTGAATCAAGTGTATTTTGAGAATATTCCGTTGATTTTATTCTTCGACGTGTTAAATTTGTTTCATATTGGTCAGTTTGTAAACGTGCATTTAATCTATCACGATATGTTTGAATTGTTATTAATGAACGATCAATATCATCTGAATAATCTAAATTAAATTCATCAACATCTTCATCTGTACTTGCATAAGAATTTAATTTTCGTTTTGGAGAACATGTTGAAGGTTTATTAAGAATTTTTTCAAAATGTTGAATTTTATTTTTTGATGGTGATGACGATGATGATGATGATGATGATGATGAACTATTTTGTTGTATAGGCGACGATGTATTACTTATTTCACGATTAAATATAGTATAATCAGGTAAATTGGAATCATTTTGTTTGTTCATTACAATATTTTCAAAAACTAAAAAGAATTATAAAAAACTTGGAATTTAAAATTAATAAATTATAATTAGCTTTTTTTGTCTTTGTCTATGGTTAAGAGACTTATTATATTGTTCTATTAAGTAAATACTAATGTAGAAGGTCAATTGGCGGAAATCAATAGATTATAGAGAACAATGAATATATGTTTTTCTTGTTTGACGAACATGGACTAATGATATATGATAAATATCAATAAATAATAAAAACTCTCGTGATGAATGGTTCATAAAAATTCCTAATATTTTTTTCTTGTCATTTTTTATTTTCCTATTTGTTTTTGTTATTGTATATTATTTATTGTCATAGAGATTTATGTCGAAATTTTCTGAAAATTAATTTTGAAAAATTAGATCTAGTTTTTCTTTTGTATTAACAATAAGTCATAAAAATAAAACGTCATGTGTCAGGTGTTCATTGGTTTTGATATATAATCAAAGAAAAGGGGAAGTACGAATGAAAGGGTTTGCCATATTTACGATGCAATTTGCATAAGAAAGAATAATATTATGAAGAAAAAAAAATGATTGGAAATAAAATATTTGTTTTTATATGGTAAAATATTTTTTTTTTTTGCGTTAGAGTAGATAAAGACTGATGGCTTTCGTTATACAAAATAAAAACAAAAAAACAAAACGGACGATAGATTTATATGACGACAGATGTCTGGTTAATCATAAAAAAACAGATAGTCATCTGATGTTTTAAAAGTGGATACGTAAAATATACTATATGTTACTTAGATATTTTATATTATTTGTGCAGTTTTATTAACTAAATTTGCTTTTAAGGTGTAGGAAATAAATAATGAAAGAAGACACATTTTTTTAATATGCTTTGATAGAGCGTGACGAGTTAATTAAGAATATGTGTATTTTCACTATTTTAGAAGGACTTTTTTAAGGAAAGTTTTCAAATGGACTGCTTTTTTTTCTGAAAAAGAAACTAATTTTTGATAACTGAAATATTTTCAAGTTTTTCATTTCCGTTAAATTTCAAAACTGTTTGTTTTAGATTTAGCGTGAAAAATGGAATCCAGGAAATTCATTATAAGTGACTTTCTTCGATTCAATTTTTTACTCGAAATCTCAAACAAACTGTTTTGAAATTTAAAAGAAATTTAAAATCGATCCATTTTTAACAAAAAAGTTAGGTACCTGAAAAAAAGACTAAAATTTGTACTCGAAAAATCATTCAAAAAATTGAAAGCACACATATTCTTCATAACTGTCATGCTTCATCGAACCATATATAAAAAAAAGCTTCTATTTTAATATTTTATTTCCGGCATCTTATATAGTATTATGAACCAATAGACTTAATTGCTGCTATACCATCAAAAATAATCGTATGAATAGCTATATGACTATTCCACATCAACTAACTAAGTCAATTTTTCATCGTCTAGTTATTTTTCATATTGGCTTAATTATAGAACAACTCACTTTATCTTTTACTCAGTTACATTTTTGGTCACATCCTTTTAGTATATGTGTGACCGGACATAAAATGATAACAAGTATAGTAAGTCAATTGAATTTAACTATAAATACTATGTCAGATAGAATTTGTTATAAAAATTCTATTTTAATCCTCTTTTTTTTCTTCTTATATGTTCATATAAATGCGTATTACTTTTACGTTGAAGAATTGGTGGTGCTGATCGATTATGTTGTTCACTTGATGATCCTGTATCTGTCGTACTATCTG
Source organism: Rotaria sp. Silwood2 (assembly GCA_905329745.1). Taxonomy (NCBI): domain Eukaryota; kingdom Metazoa; phylum Rotifera; class Eurotatoria; order Philodinida; family Philodinidae; genus Rotaria; species Rotaria sp. Silwood2. The sequence goes on along the minus strand of CAJNSZ010000001.1, from coordinate 503,504 downwards.
ATGTTTGTTGTTGTTGTTGTTTTCGTTTTGCTCGTTGTTTTGTTATAAGACGATTATCTTGTTGTAATTGATCAGCACTATACCATTTAAGATTTGAATATCTTAATTGTTTACCATTGCCATCAATATTCCATTGTGTATTTTGACATTGATTTAATAAAGATGATTGACGACATTTAGTTGTTGTTATTGATATAACATGTCCATTTGTATTAGCTGTTTGTTTAATATCATTTGTTTGATTATCTAATGCTGGTATAAGTAAATTAGTTGCTGAACCAATATGATTTTGACATGATGATGTTAATATTGAATCTGTTGTTGTTTCCATATTTTGCCAATAATCAATTTTATTACGTTGTAAAGTAATATGACGTGATGATATTGGTATTAAACGTTTATTATGATCAATAATAGGTGGTACTTGTTCAACAGAATATTTTGGATAATGATTTAAATCATTATCAATTTTTTGTGGATAACTACTTTTCCAAACATATGTTATTGTTTTTGTTAAACCAAATGAATTTATTGGACGATTAGAATTTTTTAATTCAATTAAATAAACTGATGGTGATTTAATTGATGCTACTGATGATGATGATAAAGATTCTAAATGAACAGATGAAATTGTTTTAAATTCATATATTGAATAAAAATATTGATTTATAAATAATTGTTTACTTTTTTCAGATAATGAATCATCTGATAATGAAGGATATTGTGTTGTAGTTGTTGTTCGAGAAGGTGAAGCTAATCTATATGGATGAGATTTTTTTCTAAATTCAATTGATGATGAATGATTATTTGAATATGAAGATGTTGTTGTTGTTGATGATGAAGAAGAAGAAATTGTTGATGACAAATCGTTAATAGGTGCTGATAAGGTTCCTGTTGCCTTTGACTTTGAATGACGGCCTATACATTAATAAAAAAAAAAGAAAGTTAATGATTAAATTAACATAGGAAAAAAACCTTGATCAAAGTAACGATGAAATAGAGAAAAAAAAGCGATGCACAGAACGGTTTATCTTGTTTCATGCATAGCATGATCATAATCATAGTCAAATAGATACATATTAAGGATATACTATCAATTCAATAATTAATATTCATTACTCTATTCAGGGTTATAGAGTAATAAATACAAATATGCATGATTTAAAAAAAAATAGTTTTTATCTACCAATTATCGAAAAGAAAAGACTAGAAACAACTATATAGACAAGGTAACGAATGAATTATATAGCCTTGATGATTGATTTCTTTTATTGTCTTACATCATTGTTCAGTCGATTGGATTTAACTATGTTTATTAAGAACATCTGTGAAAAGTTTCTTTTGTCTTTGTGATTCTATATACTTAACTTTTAAAACAAAACGACATCACAAGGTTAGAAATGGAATAATGGAATGCGTCAGATGCTCAATCGGGCGCAGGTGAATGCAAACACTTTTTGTTGTCAGTGATTATCAAGTAGCCATTGTAGTAGTCTCGAGTCGTCATCTCAAATTCAATTAGAGAAAGCGAATGTTGTAACACATATATACAGCGACATACCTAGCTTGTCATACATACTTAAACAAAAGTCAAAACGATCGCTTTCATTTGGTTAGTTGGACATCAGAAGTTGTCATATCGAATGGATTACGATAGTGATGACAAGTGTTGAGTCATTATCAAAGATACTTGAACAATAGTCTGTCTTCTTAGTCATTAATGATTGACAAGAAGAAAAAAGAGAAGAAAAAGAAGCACGTATAAAGCACTCAAAATGATTCTCATTTGCAATCTCACACTGAGGTGTTTTCTTTCGATTGTATCGATATCGAACATATGCATCAATGAAAAAAAGAAAAGAAAAAGTTGATTAGCATGGTCGAGAATCTCAACAAATGCGTGTAGAGTTTGCTTGTCTGAACATCAAGCAATAAGAAAAAATAAAAGTTTAGATCTGCTATTGTTTTTTTTTTATGTATATGTGTATATATGTATATATATTTATATATAAGAAAAAAAAAATATTGTTTACTTCGGGATATAGTTGACTTATATTATTATCTTACAACTACTATCTAAACATTAATGAGTGATTGTATAATATGCTTTTAGTAAATAATGATCATCCGGTCTCTTTATTTTCTTGATAGTATGAACCTATTATTTACAAGTTCATAAAAAAAAAGATCATACCATTGAATTGCTTAAAACAACTGCACATTTCTCACTTTCATGATAAAGTATGATAACTGAATACAGACACACGTTTTTTGTAATTTGATATATGCATATATATTCTGATAATAGACAATAAAAAAAAAACAAAGAATCTAACACATGCGTGTTTTGTCTTTTCATTTGCTACTTTGACATTTGATCTTTAATTGTTACTCATAAAGATAATAACTTCATCACTTGATAATAGTTCATCTGTTGAATATATATATGTACATATATACATATATAAAAAAAAGAAAAAAAAACAAGATTTTTATCATTATACATTATTGCCGAGACAGATATTTTGTCTCGCCTTTTTCTTTTACTTATATGATTAATCGCAATCATCTCATGTACTGAAGACAACAAAATTTAAAAAAATATATATCTTAATAGTTCACTCACCACGTAAAACAAGTATTGTTTTATTCACCAACGTACCAAATGAAGGAAACATAACGTTATATGACAAGTACGACGAATAATATTTTCTTTCGTTTTTTTTTCTTTTACTACTCAAATTTAAAAGTATCTAAGTGTACGAATGATACATTGCCTAATGGCACTTGAATGACGGTTAACATAGTATTTAAGTAAAACAACAACAGCATTAATTTCTTTCGATACAAATCTTATGTATAAAATGTAATGTATGATAGGTAATACTATTCGTTTGTCGTCGTTACCGCCCACTGGGTAATGACATCAAGATGCAAAAAAAAGAAAGAATGTATGGCAAAGCTTTCCGATCATTGTCCACTGTGTGTATGTACGTACGTGTGTGTGGTTTTTTTTATTCTCTCTTCACTCTTTTTCTCTTTTGCTCTTTCTTCTTCATGTCATCTAGTATAAGAAACTTATGTCCACATACATGCTTACGAGCACTAATTATAAATCGAAGTCTCTAAGTTCATTTATTGTACATTAATGATGATGATTTTTTACGGCAGAATATTGATTAAAATAAAAATGAGTATGATTTTTTTTTTGTAATTAATAATTTAAATTCTCTAATGAACAAGAACACATTTTACATTGATCATATATATCGATTTGCGTACTCATGCAAAAAGGCAATCAATGACCAGTAAAATTTTAATAATGGCGACAGCCACTACCGGATATATGTGCTATACTACTATTCAAGCTTTGTAATGTTGATTCATTTTGATCAAACAACTAACATATTTGCAGACAGACTATGTCTGCCCGGAAACGATTACCGATGAAGAAAAAAGAAAAAGAAAACCGCATATGTTTTCTAATTATTTGTTCATCGAAATTCTCACACCCACACTTTTTTTCTCTCGTCGTTTCTCTTTTTTTTTTTGTCTTTAACCGATTTTGATTATTCTCTATGTGCATATGTGCAGATGACGAAACGGCACATTTGCATATTTACACACACACACACATGATATACCACCTAACTGAGCGTGAGACAGATTTAGTTTTTTTTTTCTCAATTTTTCACTTGAAAATGATTAGCAAGAAATATTCATAATACACTTACACGAAATCCAGCTAGTTCGTACACAATTTTGTTTCGGTATTTGATGGCAACCATAGAATATAGATGACATAGTTCTACACTTTACAATGGCTGTTTTAAAAAATGCCTATATATATATATGTATAGAATTTATTATCAGTATGAATAATTTTCCTCTCTTCTCTGATTGCTTGTGTCGCTCTTATACTGCAGGTAATGTGCATCGGAGAAAAAAAATCATTGTATACACTGTTAGTTGTTACTACTAATATAGACATTTATATGACACTTTTTTTGTTTTTGTAATGATCATAGTGTTTATAGATGGCAGACATATAGAACATCATTGAAAACCGATCATGATCGAAAAGAAAGAAAAAAAACGAAACTGGAACTCAATCTGCTTATAAAAACATATGTCTACACTTATTTTAGCTTTAGCGCAAATCTAAATCATGCGAACATGATTAAATTACAATATCGATGCAAATGTCTTCTTTTTTTTTTGTATTCGCATGTGTATACATATGTTTTTGAAATTATAATGAATGAATCAAATTCATATGTATAAGAACGTCAAGAAGATTTCAATGTATTTGTAATTTTATGAACGAGAAAAAAATCTTGACAGACATAACCTCAATTTCTTTCTATCGAAAAAGAACAAATTGCAGAGAATACTGTATATTCAATATGAAACTCTATTTGGCTTTTTGAAGTACATTAACTCAATGGATGCTCGGTGTTTTTTTTTTGTGCACATTCTTTTTTTTTCTTCATGCATAACCCTTTTCAACATCATCATAATATATGAAAAGGGAATCAATTTGAATATAAAAAAAATATATGTATGAATATTTACTTTTATACAAACCTTCTCTATGCCAAAATTTTCGATGTCGTTTGTCTGATGATGATTCACTATGATCATGTGTTTTTGACGATGATGACATCTTTTTCTTCTTCTTCATTTGTTCATCAACATTATCTAATTGATTTGTACCATTTGTAGTACAATATAACATCATAATATTCTTCTTTTTCTTTTTCGATGATATGTCCTTATTATAAAATTCATTATTAGACATTGTCAATTGCGTTTGACAGGCATCATCCTGCAAACTATGTAATAAAAATAAAAGAATTTTAAATTTGTGAATAAAATTTGAATGACAATTATATTGATTAAAGATTTTTAATGATGAACATATCATTAGTTACCATATGAACATATATATGGTTTGTTAAAATATATATTAACTATCGTAGAAAATTTGTTTCTAAGTTTTTATGAATTAAGTCTATAGATATTTTTATATTTTCGGCATACTCTTTTGAAAGAACATTACAAAAAAGAAATTCAGAGCTTATTCGGTAAAAATAAAATGATCACTGCTACGGACGCTTAATCGATGAGTCTCTCTTTCCTGTAAGATATCAATCAAAGAATGTAAAATAAAAGATTATATTACCTGGTAATATTGACGTAGTCTCATCGAAATCATTCGAAAGAGAAGAAACGTGAGAATAAATTAAAAAAAAATGTAATGGATTCAAAGTTTTTATTCGTTTTGTATATATATACATATGTTGCTTCTTTTTTTTACTCTTGCTTTCTCTCTTGAAGAACTTTCGAGTGTCTACAGTGCTTAGACATGTCTGTAGCAATGTTAACCTTGAAGCAATGCAAAGTAGAAAGAGGAGGTACTTTAAAAAAAAACTATGTCATCTGTCCTTTTTTAAATTTCCAACAATCACATTTAACTAAAGGTAGATCACCTAGCGTGGTTGTATTGGATTATTTAAAACTGTTTTTGTACTTATCTTCGTCGTTTTCTTTCTTTATCTAATCGATATAATTTTTCCATTTTTTTTTTCTTTTTTAATATTAACATGTTTGTTCACTAAACTTATCAATAGTCCTACGGGTAATACTCACTGAATTGTTCATTGCATGTATATGTGTATACAAATATGCATTTTTCTTTTTGTTACTTGTATTAGTGTTAAAGAAAAAGAATGCGAACAAAGCCATAGAAGAACATATAAAATGTTTTATACACAAAGTCATTTTTTTTACTATGAAAAACTAGTCGTTCTAGGACTGTGGTCATTTAAGAGGCAGAATGTGTATTATATCATAGATTTATCATTATTCATTTTCCTTTTGAGAACAATCATCTCATTTATGTCTATTTATATGAATAAATGAAAAGAAAAAGATCCTTGACCGACGATAATTTATGCCAATGAAGTTTGTATTAAAATAATGAATGTTATATATTGTAATAGAATTCTAGTAAATAGATTTATAACAAAAAGGTGTGTTTTAGAAAGCAATCCGCTATTTTAAATAAATTTTAAGAAAAAGGACATTTAAGTAATATTTTTCTGTCGACACTTGTAGTTTTCTTACCATTTTTTAAAATTAAAGATTGATTATTCATGGTTGACTTTTAGGTCATAGATTTGAATAAAATATTAAACAAAGACAATTGTACTTCAATATAAAAAGTATAAGATTTAGTAAACTGTTGTAGAACTTATAAAATTGCAAAACAACTAATTGTCAATGTGATTTGTATGAAATCGATTTCAGTATTAGTTGCAATTTTTCGAAAAAATTCAAATAAAGATTAGATTCGAAATTCGAAAGCAGAATTGTGCTTAAAATTATAATCAATACTGAACTGGAAGTCATATAAGTCACATCAACTTCTTATGTGGCAAAAAAATTTACTTTGATGCTCTCTGTTATTTCTACACCAACAAAAAAACAAAACATTGAAATTTTTAATCGGAATGAATTCTTACGAGAAAAAAAAACATTGAAAAGTTAATGTGACTGTTTAGCATAATAACACAAGAAATTTTCATCGAAACTTCTCTATAGTGAATTTGTTATTGTTCGTTTCTATGAACTATTAATCTTATTCTTAGATAATAGGATGAGTTTGTTATTTTTTAAATTAACCAAACTTTTGTACAACTATGTTCTTTCTTGATGATGTTTGAAAATTTCTTAATTTTATTATTATTATAGAGAAAATTATAAAAATATCAATAGGATTAATTTATATTTTATACGTTAACTTGTTATTTTTAGTTACTCAAGAAACCTTTCATAAGTAAATCATTTCTAAGTATTCATCTGTCTATAAATAACATCACATATTTTTCTTTGACTTATTCAAATGAAAAAAATATAACATGTCTTAACTTTTAAACAAAGAAAGAAAAAGAAAAGTTCGCTTTCTTTTTCTTTTCTTTTTTTCTAATCTTATTTCTTGAATATTACATTTAGAAAACTTAAATTTCTTACCTATCATAATCATAATCATGTGAATCTTCATCACTTGTTGATGAACTTTGGTTTGCATAATTTAGATATGTTGTATATAATGAATTTTGATTTGATATTGGTCGTGGAATTTTCGTTTTCATATTTAATGATCGACTACTATTTATTGAAGATGATGGAGAATATTCACTTGCTGTTGTTGTAACATTTGATGATGATGTTGTTGTTGTGGTTGTTGTTGTTGTTGATATTCTCACTGGAATTCTTGATGTTGATTGTCTTCGTTCAATTAGTTGATATGTTGATATACGTGATGTTGAATGTTCATTGTCTTGTTTTATTAATGATCTTTTTTGATTATCTAATATTATTGATGAATCATATGAATTAGCACGACGTTTTGGTTTATTAAATAGACGTCGTCGACTTGTTGTTTTAATTCGTTTATGTTGATGAAATATTGGACACGATGGATCATGATGTTTTCGGTGATTTTTATTATTTAATGAATCAGGTAAATCTTTTAATGATTCACATTTACATGTAACACAACGTGGACATAATGGAACTCGTATTCGTTCTTGTCCTTGTAATAATGGATCACACCAATCACGAAGTGTACCAGCAAAAAGTGTATGTTCATTTGATATTGTATTAAATAAACTAGTTTCAATATTAATATTAGTATTATGATTCGATAAATCGGACATTGATTCTGCTTGTCTAGTAGATTCAATTGTGGCCGCTTTGCAGCCTAGAAAAAAGTTATACGTCAATACAATGATAGACTGAATGATTGTTCATTTAACAAGAAGAAAGAGAATATAGAGAATGGATTGATTTAGTTACAATGAAGACGAAAAAGAACACAAAACATACATTCAAGTGTTATCATTCTCTCTCACGTATGAGTTCAGGGTTAAATTGAGCTTTTTCGACACCTATTCAAACGTCAGTAGTATAATTATTAAGACAACTACTTTTTGCTCTCTATCAACTGTCCTTCAAATACTTTAATATATTTACACATACAAATACAAACAGGCAGCAAAAAAGATGCTTTGTATTTAGACGTAACTATCATTACCTCGAGGTAAGCGACTGATATAAGAAGAAGAAAAAAAGAAATAGTCTTCTCACTAGAATTAATGCTTTCAAATAGGACTTGTGCATCGTCAGACATATGCAGTGTGTCAGCCAAAAAAAAAAAAGAAAGACAACTAACACCACAAAACGGAAAAGTGAGAGAGTGAAGAGAAAAAAAAGGTATAATAGATGACACAATGCTTTCACACGCACACATTTTTAAATGCACAGACTCATACATCATCGTTGCAGAAGCGATTATTAAATAAATGGAGAAGAAGAAGAAGAAAAAAGTCGGACAATGACAGATAACCCCTTTGGTGGCATTTAAATTCTGACATCAGGTGGGTTGACAAATCGTGTCGTCGTCGTCGTCTATGCACACTATTTAACTTAAAATGAAAATAAGTTGAAGAGATAAACAGAAAATTGCATGCAAGTGCATACAGACATACCACAGCAGGAGTGACCAATTTAAATGAAAGGTAGTGGCTACTTAAGAATTATTATTTGATCAAAATGAATGTTAATATATAGACCATTCCTTTTACGTGTCTAAGACTTTTCTCGTTAATCAGTCTAGTCTACCTTCTTTAACTTCCGTTATGTTTCTTTCTACTATTGTATGCTTTCAAACAAAAAAATTTCCGAGCAAGTGTTCACTACTAAAATGATCGATCGTAATAATGTATGTCTATTATACTATATACACATTTATGATGTCACACGCATATATCATTGAAAATGACAATTATACACAAAAGGAGAGAGAGAGATAATCAAGTTTGTTGTATTAAAAGTCTTATGACTAATATTAATGATCAAATATATGCAAAAAAAGAAAATTCATTAACAAAAGTAAATCAAAGGCTCAAGATAAAAAATGCTATTCAATACACTTAATTCTCTTTCTATCACCATACGTCAAGTGTCCAATGAAAGTAATAAGTGCTATCGATATTTAATTTAGAAAAAAAAACTATACATCTATCAATATGTAAAAAAACTTTCATATGAAATTTTTAACTGACTTTTTTATTTTAAATGCATACATTCAATATTTTAAAACATAATGATTAATCAAAAAAAAAAAAACACTTCGCTTATTGTTTTATTATTATATCTCAGTTTTTATATATTAATTAAACATAAGTGCATATGTGTCTATTCATTCACGAAGGAAAAGGTGAATTAATGATAGTGAAAACAAAAAACAGAGAAAACGAGTCATTGTTCTACGGAAAGAAAATATCTTTTCTGTAGAGTTCATAGTTTCTTTTTTTTCTTCTTCTGTTTCTTGTCAAACAATACTACCTGATCGATGTTCACTCGATGTTGTGAGCAGTCCACATGAACTGCATATTGTGAGCATGATGTACTGATTATTAATGTCGACGTTTGATGATGAAAAGAGCTTTGTTTTTCAAGTGTATGTGGGTTAATGTTTGAGATAGAGACACCGCTTGTTCTTTCTTCTCTTTCTAATATATTCTTCCTTTTGTTACGTTGTCAAAAAAAAATGGAATAACGAAAAGATTGAAGTGCTGTTTGCCTACCTTTCTATTTCTTTACGTTAGACTGATAAAAAAAAAGAAAAGATACCTTACACCTGGTCACATTTTTTTACTTATATCGTATACTATAAGAGTTAAAATAAGAGCTAACCACATCTTTACGAACGATTGTTTGTTTTTATTACGATCAGCTTTAAATCAATATTCATGAACATCTAAGAACGATTTAATATGTAAAAAAAGAAAAAAAAGAGAGATTATTATTATTATGATAACACAATATTGAAGTAAAAAGAAAGACAAAAAAAAAGAAGGTATTAAAGTTTCTATGTAACATTCATTTCTTTCTGTATATTGATATACATTTGAATGAAATGTAAACATTGAAGAAGATGAATGATTATCAAACTTGTATGTTAATATTATAGACAATCTTCTAAAATCGGATGTTCAAGCTTTACTTTATAACTACTAATGAATTAGTCAAATTTTAATTATAGATAATATGAAGACAAGAAAAAAAAAATCTTGAAGAATATTTTTAAATCTTATAATAATAAAATTTAATATGACTAAATCTTGTTTGAAAAGTGTTGTTAAATATGCTAAGGTTGTTAAATAAATAAAGAAAGGGAAAAAAAAAACAAATTGAAATACATTGCATGATAAAATTTTTATACTGAAAATAGAATTAATACTGTTTCATCCGGCTTTTTTTTTTTCTTAAGTAGGATAAAGATAGAGTTTCATTTATCTTGTATTAATAGTGACATACTTCTCTCTCGTTTAGTAAATTTTCTTGCTAATTTACATTAGAAAGTTTTTTTTTATAGTTTCTATTAAATAATGTCTTCTAAAATCCTTGACACATTAAAAGGTCTCTGTAAATAAATAAAGCAACAAGAAAATTTAAAAGGGCTCGTGCGTCCTTCTGACAATTGATAATTTTTTGAATTTTTATGACTTATCGTATATAAATATACTAATTTCTAAGTTCACTCTGGACTATATTTTGCTTTTGACATCTTTGTGATATGCTAACTCAGAATTGAATAACGTATAAGAAAATGTTAATAGAAAAAGAATAATTAATTAAAAACAAGTTTTCTTTATTAAAAAAAAAAAACTTGTTTCAAGGACACTTAAGTGCTTCTTTGCAGTACCGTCTGAAAGCAAATCTTTTTATTCATTTCTACGACCATTGTTAAAGCCATACGCATTCCAACACGCACATATAGAAAGATCTTTATCAAATAAAAGAATATATCCAGTAAAATCTCGATGTCTATTACGTGTGAAACACATATATATAATCACACGTGTTAAGGCATGTGCTATGAAGTGTATCTTCTATACCTGAGAACACTTTTTTGTGCAAAATGATGCAAAAAATTATTTTCGGAAACAAACGCAAAGAACGTCTTCCGAGTTTATTCAATCATCCTTTTTTCCTGTAAAACTACTTCGTCATGAATAATCATATCCAGTCAAATAATCTAGGGACCAATAGCTAAGTTTAAAAAAAACTTTAATTTTCGTTATTGTAGATAGTTAAACAAATGTTGTGAATGATGAATTTTATTCTTTAGAAAAAAATAAAATCAGTGTTATTATAGATCGTACCAAGTTTTTCCGGTTGTATTGGCTGCATTGTTTCAAGCGAATTTTTTTTTCTTTACATTGAAATATGATCTACTGCTTTTCCATTGTACGAATATTGAATAAATGAAATAAAATCATTTACTAGTGATGATTTAGACAAGAAAAAGAAACGTTGAAATTAGAAACTGTCGCTGAGACGACCAAAAAAAGTAAGGCTTCTTCTGAAAGACATTATAAAAAATCTCCTGTTACTTGTAAACGATAAGACATATTACAAGATGATGGTAATCTTCTCATGTGTCAAAAATTTTTATAATTCTCTAAAAAAAAATCATGTATAAAGTTCTTTTAGTACCAAGTATATTGGTTCAGATCTTATAAACTCTTGAATTGTTCATTGGAATATGTGACCTTGTAAGAATATATGACTTAATCATCGTCATTACTGTACTAGTTAGATTGTGATTTATCATAAATGATTATATTCGCGCTGTTATAAAATGATTCATTAAAAGAAAGTTTATTATGTAATGTCATTGAAAAAGTTCCTTTTTGAATTGTATTCAATCATGACGATTATAAGTTGTAAGTATTTTTCATCTACATAACGACGATTGTTAAAGCCATATACAATCTTTACGAAATACCTGAGTTTGTTCAACAAATCAGAATGTCGAGAGACTACGTAATATTATAATAAAGGAAAAAAGACTATTGTAGTATTCTTAATAATAACTTTTTAATGGAATAATATAGATGAATGAATAAGTCAATTACTACTACACGAGTGCATTTTTATTTGTTTTTTTTGTTTGCAACTACATAAGATAAACCAGTAAGAAGATCGGATCCTCTAATAAGATTATTATCGAATCGATTATACAATGTATTAATACGATGTTGTGTAGCTGTTATTCGAATATGTTTTTTTTTCTTGTATCACTAGTTGACCATTGAATTGTAATGCATTGTGCCCCTTTTTTGTCTTGTTCTTTATCTTGAAAGAATTTGATGAAGATCATATGTTATGGTGATTTTCCTAAATGCAACTGTTCATTCTATTATGATAATCTGTAAAACAAAAGAAAATAAACTTTAAATTGAAGCTGTCGTGGACATGTTCCATAAATCAATATTATTCGTTGAACTCTTTTCAAAATATGTTAATAATTGTTGCATTGAGTACCAGGTAATTGATCAACATCAGTTCATATTTCATTGAAATCGCGTACTACTCGCTAACGTGACATCACTATAACTCTGGACTTTTAGTAGAACCCTTACTCACGAAAACCCTATGTCATTTTTTTCTTATGTAGCATTTATGTATGACAATAGTAACATTACAGAAAACTGAAATTGTCAATTCCATAACCAAATAGCATGAAATAGAAAAGAAAAANATCACTAGTTGACCATTGAATTGTAATGCATTGTGCCCCTTTTTTGTCTTGTTCTTTATCTTGAAAGAATTTGATGAAGATCATATGTTATGGTGATTTTCCTAAATGCAACTGTTCATTATATTATCATAATCTGTAAAACAAAAGAAAATAAACTTTAAATTGAAGCTGTCGTGGACACGTTCCATAAATCAATATTATTCGTCAAACTCTTTTCAAAATATGTTAATAATTGTTGCATTGAGTACCAGGTAATTGATCAACATCAGTCCATATTTCATTGAAATCGCGTATTACTCGCTAACGTGATATCACTATAACTCTGGACTTTTAGTAGAACCCTTACTCACGAAGATCCTATGTCATTTTTTTTCTTATGTAGCATTTATGTATGACAATAGTAACATTACAGAAAACTGAAATTGTCAATTCCATAACCAAATAGCATGAAATAGAAAAGAAAAACAAAGAAAGCATTTACACTGGATTAACTTTCACTAGTGTATTATTGCAAAAAAAAAAAAACATCAGCACCATTCAATACCTCCCTTTTCGTCATTAGATGTATTTTGATCATCTTCACGCAACCTTAAATTACATAATCTCACCGGACACATAAGCTGTCGCTAATTTATGGAAAAAAAAACTTGCAGAGTTTTTCGGAATTGGAGTTTCAAAAAGCACGTTTGACATACGCAAATAATATTTCAGCAGAAAACTATATCGAACAGTATACTCAATACTTAAAACAAGTTTTCATCAAATTTTAGTCCTTAGATCGTCTCATTATTACTTTCGAATACTTTGCCCTATGCTTCCTCTAAGATCGAAATTTGACGAAAAACTAATTTTAAATAATGAATATATTATTCTACGCAGATTTTTCTGTGGATGCATCGTTTGAATATGTCAAAAACAACATAATTAGAGGTAAACCAATCAGTTCAATGTAACGTTGACAAAAGAATGTTTCTCAAATTTTGAATTACTACCGGCTTTAATAATTTTATTGCTTAACTTCCGTAATTTCAAGTCAAAGATCAGAATGAAGAGAATATTTTGTTTCGCACTCCGCCCGAACGTTATTTTTTTTTCTTCGCTGCCGTGTCATGTCTTCGTAAGATGTTCATATATTTTGATCATCATATGATTCATTTGACTACACATTGCAAAAAATACAAAAAATAGGCACAGGAGTACAAAAACAGTATAGCTTGAGATCAATCTATTACTTTATTATTCCCAATCGAATGAAGAAATAATATATTATTAACAGTTGTTGAGTCTAAATAAGATCATATCTGGTTGATAACTTGATCTGCTACTGAAAATTCTCTTTCGACAGCAACTGAACTGCATGATATTGTGTATATGCGACATGTCAATTAATCTCACCCCATTTTGACCTCTGTTTCAAAAAGTAGAATATCTGTTTTCAGCATTTACATAGTTTATTTCTGTTTTTCTTTTTGACATTTTTGCATCCAATGTTAGTCAGGGAAATTATATTCACGCAACAGAATTTTTTCATAAACTAAATAATATATTTTAATGAATATTAATTTTTATGAAATATTTATATTCAATATTGTTGATTAGCAAAACACATCATGATTTATTTCTTTTGATATGAAATCAACAAAAAAAAAAGAACTTTCATTTTCTCTTTTTGTTCTAATTTGACAAAATGACTATTGAATAATTTAACGTTGTGATAATTGACCAGGAGGTGAAAAGAAACCACCAGATGCTTTACTTGCAGCACGTGATGGAGCAACTAAATAACAAAAAAAAATCAATGCATATGAAATATCAGAAGAAAAAACAGCAAAATACTTACGACCAAATAGTTTTTGAACATTCTAAAATTAAAAAAATTTTTTTTAAAGAAAATCTTTTATTTATTTTTGTTTTTTTTTTACCTGTCGAATCGACATTGTGCATAAAACGTATAAAAAAATGAATGAACAGTCAGTAAAATCATCACCAGATAAACTACGATGAGATAATCCACGTATCCATGGAATTGGTTCAAATGGAAGTTTAGCAACAACCCGACCATCAAAACTATTGAAAATATGAAAATCAAATATAAAATTGATTTCAAAGAAAAAATTCTAATATACATTGAATTAAACATGCCAAGTAATGCCATAAATGTAAAACTTGATGCAAACATTGATTTCATTTTAACCTATAATTAATAAAATTTTCATTTAAAATTTTTTTTAATTAAAAAAACATTTTTTTACCATCGATAAATCTCGATTATTAACTTTTAATTTTTCTTCTTGTCGTTCTAAAATTAAAAGCATATATATACAACAATTTATTTGAATTGAAAAATTAATTAACCAAGTTTTTTCTTTTGAACTTTATCTGCAGCATCACTGACAGTTTCTTTTTGACGTTCAACTATTCATAGAAAAAATTAATTAAAAAAAAATTAAAATAGAAAAAAAACCATTCAACTTACTTCGTTTACTTGCTTTTTCAACTTCACCCTTTAATCGTTGATATTTTTCTGTTCGATAGACAAGAAGCCATGTGAGACCTAAATTAATCGAGAAGAAAAACAAAACAAAAGATCATTTTTTATTATAAAAAAAGACAAACTTACCTTCACCAAGTAATGCAGTTGCAATTGAGATAAAAATAATTAAAATCGTGTCGCCTATCATGCTTAGAAATCTGTCGCTGAGAAAAAGACAAAAAACAATAGAAGAATACAACTAACACACGTATGTGTACTACGTCTAATTCATCGCAAGACATTGGTCCAAATAAATCTCCGTTCGTTTTCTATTATATGACAGATAGCGCTAGATTTCAATGTGTTCGTCCAAATGAAAATATTTTTTGCGTCTAGAAACTATACAAATCATATGTGTATTGTGAATATTCAAGATGGAAACGTTTACTAAGAGTATTAAAATATCAATAGTTAATAAGTTGACTTCGTCTGTTATGTCATTTTGTTATGTTTGTGAATGATTCAATTCGATTATCATCATCATTATTAAGTAAAACTTTCAAAACCTAATCAATACTACATGAAAAGAAATGTTAATTTTTTTCAAATAATTAATATGAACAATATCTCTAGTATGGGTTACGTGAATTGAGAAAACAAACCTACAATACAAAGTTTTTTTCTTTTTTTTATTAAAGATTCTATGATAATTATTCATTTTTTTAATCCTAATTAAATATTGTAATGCACGATCAGGACTAGATTACCATTTATAATATAAATTAAATGACTCATCTTTTGATTCTTTTAGCTACACAATTTTGTATCGCTTATATTAAATCTTTTTGTAAAACAAGATTTATCACGGTGTGAATAGTTTTTCGTATAATATGAACCAGTAATCTCAAGTTTGGTCGTAGAGTAAGAATATTGACAGAGGTTGCAGCACGCTTTTTTTAAATAAAGTATATAAAAAGATGAACGATTTAAATTGAATAAAATTTATTTATTAGAAAAAGAATGAAATACAAGTACAAATCTTCTCGATCAATCAGTTGATCAATGTTAATTCAGTTTCATACTACTTAGGAGTACCCAAAAGTAGTGGCGGAGGTACATTATTGTCGTATATAGGGCTTGAGGAAATTTTCTTTTTATATGAAATGATAGAGAAAATAAAACTCTATTTTTCTGTACTATTTCATCCCTATTCACCTGGTACCATAATAATAAAATTTCGATAGAAACTTCTTTTGTTGAAAGCTTAACTTTCAGATAAGACAGATTATATGGTTACATGTTGTATTTCAATTTTGAATCACTTAATACGTTGTAATAAAAAACAAAATACACCATAGGATGCAGCATGAAAAACTCTACAATTTACATAGGACGGCTTATTTTATAGTT
>CAJNSZ010000001.1:410038-486940 GCA_905329745.1 Rotaria sp. Silwood2 | reverse complement strand
TGTGCTAAACAATGCTCCTTGTCCGTATGATTTTGGATGAGCTGACCAAGTCGCAATCTTTGCTTCGAAGTGAACAGAAGAGGTGAAGACAAGTATCATTAATAATGTTCCTGGTTCATTTGATCTTTGATGAATTGACCGAGTTGCAATGTTTGCGTCGAATTGTGTAAAAAAAGTGAAAGGAAGTCTGATAAAGAATCTTCCATGTTCATGTGATTTTCCAGCTGCTGAGAGAGTCGCAACCTTCGTTCGAATTGACTAAAAGTGTTTAACACAAGTCTTTTGAGTAGTATTCCTTGTCCATGTGATCTTGGATGAGCTGACCGAGTCGGAACTTTTCCTGCGATGGAAACAAAAGATGTGAATAAAACTTTTGTGAGTAAGATGCTTGGTTCATGTGTTCTTGGATCAGTTGAGCTAGTCGCAACCTTTCCTTGGAATAGACTAACAGCGCTGAACAGAAGTCTGATACGGAATGTTCGTGATCTAGATAATGTTCGATCAGATGACTGAGTCGCAACGTTTGCTTTGAGGTGACGATAAGACGAGAGTGTTTGTCTTGTGAGTAATGTTCCTATTTCATGTGATGTCGGTTGAGCTGACGGAGTGGCAACTTTTGCTAGGATGTGAGCAAAATACACGAAAAGTAAACAGGTAAACAATGCTCCTTGTCCATGTGATCTCCGATTAGCTGATGAAGCGGCAACCTTTGCTTAGAACTGAGAAGAAGAGGTGACCACAAGTGTGCTAAACGATGCTCCTGGTGCGTGTGGTCTTCGATCAGCTGACCGAGTCGGAAGCTTTGTGCCGAAGTGAGTCAAAGAGGCGAACAGAAGTCTGATAAATAATGCTCCTTGTTTACGTTATGTTCGATCGGTCGACCAAGGCACAACTTTTGCTTGGAAGTGAGGAGAAGAGGTGAAGAGAGTTGTTCTGTGTGTACTGACAAGAATGAA
The DNA here is from genome assembly GCA_905329745.1 of Rotaria sp. Silwood2. Classification (NCBI taxonomy): domain Eukaryota; kingdom Metazoa; phylum Rotifera; class Eurotatoria; order Philodinida; family Philodinidae; genus Rotaria; species Rotaria sp. Silwood2. The sequence continues at coordinate 485,984 of CAJNSZ010000001.1, read as the reverse complement.
AATAACACTCTCTTTTTATTGGGCTTTTTTGTGCTATTTTGTTTTGGGTAGCGTGCGTTTTAGATTGAAAATAAAATCTTGGAAGTTAGCAAAACTTGAAATTCATATTTTTTGTATTCGTGTAACTTCTCCCTTGTATACGTTTGTTCCCTATACACTCACACAGCGATGCATGTTGTGTGCTGCGAGTGTGGAAGTTGGTTCCGGTGTGAATGTTTTCCTCTTCTTCTCACACCCACCCTGAGAACAACTTGGCAAGACTTTGAACTTTCAGGATCCTCACAGATCCTTACGAAATTTCCAAAAAATGAACGGGATCAAGATTAGAATTCTATTTACTATTAAAAGTGATAATCGGGGGGAGGGTCGCTTCGCGGAGCTGCCGTACTTCTCCCAAGGGGTTTCCAAAAGAACAAATACGAGAAACTTCCCAATTTTTCATAAAAACCGATGACCAAATGAGGAGTAGCTTCGCGAAGATCTTCCTACTCCCTCTCAGGGGTTTTCAAAATTTTGAAAAAGCTCCCGTGACCATGATCGTGACCGTGACTGCTGTGAGTCACGACGATCACGCCGAGGCCTATTGAGATCATTTCTCACTTCTCTAACCTGTCTAATTAAGAGAGTTTCCTAAAGGTAACCTTTGTTACCCTATTCTGTCGTGATATATATTGCAACCAGAATAGAATCAATAGAGTTCGTGTATAATAATCTTGACATCCACTTAAAGATGACATTTTATGTAATAATTTAGAAGTTTCTCACAATATCTCATGAATCAATGCTTTGTCTTGTTTATATATAAAAATATTTTGTATCAATAGCATTCTATTCACTCTTTTTCACATTAATATAGATTAAGAATAGAAACGAAATAAAAATTAGTGCCGAGTGATTATTATGAAGAGCAAGAATTTCATAAGCAAAAAAGTTCTTCAATTTTTCTTTTGGTAAAACATGCAAATTTATTTGTCCATGATAAGGTAAATCAGTTGTTGTCGAAGCCTAAAGTATATTGGATACTTTTTTTATTTCAATTTCGTTTTCAAAATAGAAGAAATATTTATCTAAGTCAACATAAAAAAGAAACACTAACGTTTACATTCTAAAATGGTCTTCAGTAATAGATGATCATATTTTTAATTATATGATAGCTCGATAAGAATTGAACAAAAAGCATAGTCATGACTGTCTGTTGACAAAGACAGAAGCAGTGGCGTAGCCAGGAATTTGTGAGCCAAGGGTCATTTTCCAGCGGAATTATTTTGCGAATCGGGCAACAATGAGCAATTTAAAATCATTTGGGCTATAAAAGTTTATTTTTCCGATCTATTACCCAGTGAAAAATATTTGCTTCAAATAACGGACAAGAACGCGTTCCACATTCTTCAAGAATGGCTTTCTATGCTAAAGAAAGATTTCCACTGTTTTGGAACGCATTATTATTCTTTCCTACTGAAAATGATAGAAAATGCGTTCCACTGTTCTATAAAAATATTCCTAGCTATCCCTAAAAAACGAATACTTGCAAAAAAATGTTTTCCACTTACGTCAGTCTACTTTCTGTCGTAATCTCATCTGTAGACTTCTCAGGAGCTATTCCTTCTGTCATCCATTTCGTCTTCTTTTTAATTAACTTTTTTAAATGGGTACCATGCCATAGATTCGAACTCAGGATCTGGTGTTTGCGAGACGAACTTGTTATCCGCTGCACTATTTCTACAGTCTGACTGTAGAACAAAAATACTACTTATATTGAACGGAACAGTAGACTATTTTAGTTTTTTTTAGAATCAAATGCTTGTTTTTAATAGAGCAGACAATTTATTGTAACTAGGATTTTCATTGTGTTCATGTGATAATAAGTTAGTATGGAAAAAGTGTGAATAGAAAGTTATAATATTTTTATATTTAAAAAGTATCTTTCCTTTTAAATCAAAAACTAATTGAATTTGATTTTTCTTAGTTTTATATTTTCCTTCAATTTATTTTTAGTTCTTTCTTGATTTTAATTGCATCCAAATTATAGTTTTATTTTTATTCGTAGATATGTGTATTTTAAAAAATGAATCTATGCGAAAAAAGTATTAGTACATGAAAACCGGCATTTTTTATTTTTCAAAACATTAAGATCAAGAATAAACTATAAATTATATATTTATTTTTCAAAAAAAAGGAAAAGAGGAAAGAAAATAATTTATAATTTTCTTTTGATTGAGTGCTTAATGGAAAGATACTGTTCAGACTATTTTAACTATCACTTAAAGATCTGAAGCAACCACACAATTTTATACTTTCTGTTCATCGGTGAATCTCCTCATCAAATAAATATTTTCGGTTTGCTTTTGCTAACTTAATCTTTTTCTTTAATTTGCAAAACAAAATTGTTGCGGATGTATTCTATTTTTCGAAGACCAATTCTTAATCCACAAGAAAGCATCAGGTAATTTTGATCACAACACAGAACGCGTTCTTTTCTTTGTAAGAATGATGTTTCATTGTCTGGGAACGCGCCAGTACTTCGAAGAATCTATTCTTATGAATCTCTTTACATAAGGTCAAAGAATATTATCTTATTAGAAAAGAAATCTATCCTAACTGTTCTGAAAAAGGACGAAGAAGAACGCATTTCATGATATAATGGAACGGCGAAGAAGGCTTTCCTTCAGAAATAGGACATATTCTTCTCGACTTAGAACGCTTTCCATGTCTTGACGAATGCATTCCCTCGCGTTATTTTCCAAAACATTTTCCACTGGGTACCAAATCAAAAATGAAGAACAAAAGAAAACGTTTTTCCAAATTCATTGGGCAATAACCTTTCAACTGCCGGGCAATAGCCCAATGGTCACCCTCTGGCTACACCACCGAACAGAAGTCACCTTCAATATTGCAGCGACATCTTTGACATCTCGGATTCCATTGATATTGTGTATTCAATGTGCGTACAAATCATATCTCCCCTACGTTTAAAATAAAATAAACTCGTTTGTGCCTATAGTCAACGGACAGAGCAGAAAAAAAGCACATTTTAAGCAAACCAGTATCAAATGCACTACCTATGGTGTCCTCTTAAATACATGGAATGGGTCGAACTTTTAAAGTAATCTAATCGATACAGAAAAATACGCTGAACCGAACTGGGATTTTATTTTTTCAAGAACAAATGGCACACACCTGGAAATAGCCGAAAAAGCGTAGCTCATCAGCTATAGAATATTCTGATTGGTTGATACCCGATTGGTCTACAGAAACTTCGATTTTCTCGGAAACGGCTCGTAGGCCGAGAAATCTAGTTACACCAGAAGGTCTAGCTCATTTTGAGGAACAAAATAACACGAAGAAAAATCTTTTAAAAAATGGTACAAATAATGCACTACTAAGTGCATTAGTGTGTTCGAAATTTGCTATTGATTCGATGACTCATTCTGATTTGTCCGCTGACTACTGCAAAACAATGTCAAATGAGTTCAACTTAATTTTAATATTGAAGCTAATATTTGGAGGTTTTTGCTGAATTTTTCATTTCAGATCTTTATTTTTGTTTCGAAGCTTTTTGATTTGATTTATTATTTGAAAATTTCAAGATAATTTTCTTAATGTTTATTGAATAAAAATGGAATTATTTCATGAATTTCAAACATTCATTCATAGTCTTCCAGCATCAATGACAACAACTAATCTTAGTAATATTCCTGAAAAAGCCAAATTTATTACACCACTTAGTATAAGTAATGATGATATTCCAGATAATTTTAAGTAAATTCGATTTTTGAGAATAACTTGTAAAAATTTTCCTTTTAATAATTTTTTTTTAAATGTCAGTTGTTATACTTCAAAATTTATTGAATTATCATGATGATAATGAAATGTTTCCTATTCCATCATTAAAATTATTACTCGATTTAATTGGTACATTTGACATATCTGATTCTATTACAAAATCTAAATTGATGTTATTATTACATGGTACAAAACTAAAATTATCAAGCGAAAGATTATGTTCTTGGTTTGTGAAAGTGAAACTAATGAAGGAAATGATAATCGATGATACACATGAACATCTTAATCGATGGAAAACTCTCGCATCATTAACATTGAATCACCCAGTTGTAAGTGAAAATTTCAAATCTTAGCTAAGATTTCCTTACATTGTATGAAAAAGTATTAGAAATAAATTAAGATTTAATTTCATTGTTTTTCTTTTCATTTGGAATTTTGGAGAAATGTTTAAGTAAATTATTATGTCAAAGAAAATTCAAATGAACACAAAATCAATATCTATCTGAAGAAGATCAATGTACTTTATGATCCGAAAATTAGGAGAAAAGAGAAAGATAACTAAAAGAACTTTTAAAAATCACTTTCTAGACAAAATATATTGACTTTTCGAAAATATTCTTTATCAATGTTTAAAAGATTTTCAGACGATTATTTTATGATTTACTATAATCCACTAGTTTCAAGTCTTCAAAAGATAGCTCAGATGATCTTTTTTTTTCTATGAAATAGCGAAAAGTAAATATCTTTAACCATTATAGTGTAGAAATGACATAGATTTTCATGATATCGGATCGATACAAATACTTTTTCTTCATAAGAAATTTACGAATACGTATAATAAAAAATATTGTTGATTATAATTTACTTCATAAGAATAATTGTCCTACATTTCAAACATTATTGTGTTATTTGAATTTTTTCATGTGAACCTAAATTCTTTTTGTAGGTGATTGAAGTTATAAAGAGTTTAGCAACTGATGGTACAGGTATATGTTTACCAAATATTCTTCCATATATTCAAGTGGAAATAATTGATTGTACCTTAGCTGGTTTACGAGGGTTTTGTGGAATTAATCAGATTTATATAAATGCAGCTTATATTCGTAGTCAAATATCAACATACTCAACAACATATCATCCTGATTCACCTATTGGAAAATCAGTTGTTGAAATGGACATATGTACAATAGCAATTCATGAATTTGGTCATACAAGACTTAGACAGGTATTTACTATTAGATTTTCTTCTATAATTGAAATCTTAACATTTTATTGTAATTGTTTGTTTAACAATGGAAAAAAGTTGTGAAATAAATATATTTAATTCCAGTTTAATATTTTCTTTAGATTACCAATAATCCAAACACATGTACACCAGATTTATTTAGTTCTGTAGCATGTTCTACTGTAAATGAAAGACCTGAATCTGAAAGATTATGCGAAATGGTCTTTTTTTTCGATCAAATTGATTATTGGCAATCAGCTGCCGACAATAAATGGGATTTGGATTATTTTCAACAGTTCATTAAAGCAATTGAATCATCATCAGCTATACCACCATTTAATTCAACAAATAATTATATAAAACGTTTTCCATCAACAACATCTGGTCTTGATATAGATCTAACCGCTGATGATTATTATGTGTGAAGGATTTTTATCAAGAATAAAAATTTAAAAAAAAAGGTTCGTCTTATTAATTAAATTAGAACGTATTGCAGATTTTTACTTTCAATATAAAAATATTTTTTTTTATTATACGGCTCGTCCTGCTAACGGTCAACCAGACTGATTAAAGTAGAACCTATCTATTTCTCAAGGCTGACTATATCATGTTGTAGAGAACACTTTGCTCTGGCAGAAAATGTAGTCGTTTCTTTTTTTCTCATAAAGTAGAGAAAAGCTGCACGACAGACAACATAGGTAGACTTCTTGCAATATCTATACGTTTTCGTGCTTTTGAAGAAACTTTTGAAAAAAGAACAGAATTTTAACTAAAAATTGAAGCGTCATATATATTGCGCATGGCGAAGTTTGGACTTTCTTCTGATATAATTTTCAGCTGCTTTATGAGTAGTAGAAAAAAACGAGGAATATCTGAAAACTTCATCAAATCTGGAGTGAGTGCGTTACCGATTAGGGCTTTTAGTTTAGTTTACGCCACAATCATATAAGCATTTAAGTTGATACTTAAGAACTTCCGTTAACTTTCCATGGACTATCAAATGGTTAGGTTGGTTTTTACTTACATATTTTTTCTGCCGAAAAAAATGGTAACGCACTCACCTTACTGATCCACTTCCATGTTTTAAACCGCATAGGGTATATGTTTGATGGGATGGATTGCTTCTATAATAAATGGCTTTCAATATGATTTATTAATGTTGCTATCTTATAGAGATATCAACAAGCCATGATTTCTCTTGGCTTCACGTATCAGGCTTTAGGCTAAATCAGATCTGGCAGGTAGACCTACGGTCGGAGCTTAGGAGTTCACCAATTCATATTTGATCGGTTGATATGTTGACTGAGGATACATGTGAATTACATTTTGCACCTTCATCATATATTTCATAGAAATCTCGACTGGCTATTTCCTCCTTTTTCGCAAAGAAATGACAAAATGAAACGAAAAACGAAACCATTACTCGATTGAAATATGGCATATAAACTTAATAAATGAATATTTCAACTAGAACAATTTTTCAATAATATTTTGTCAAAGAAATAGATATAAAATTCATACATTCTTGTTTCTGGACGAAATATGCTATTCAGTATCGATTATAAGAGTGATTTAACAGATAACGGAAAAGTACTTGTGATATACTAACAGTTATGAAAGCACAAACATTAGCTCTACGACACTATTTCGTATGCTATTTTTTATTGTGAAATCTTATATAATTTTTCTACCAAAGTTGAAGAAAGCTATTTTAACACGTCTGAAGTGTGAGAGAAAACAACAAGTCCACCAGGAAAAAAGATTAGAATATGAAAAAGTGAGTGCGTTACCGTAGTATTTTGACTACAGGTCTAAAGCAGCACAATATTTTTAAAAGATTGTTTAACATTAGATAGCCCTAATTTTCTGCTACAAACTTTCTATGAATCATATCTCTTAATAACTGAACCATTCGCACAAATCTTAACATTTCTGATACCACTAAGAAAGGAAAGGGTCTTTTCTTGTGAGTGCGTTACTGTACTGTATTTTCCTTGTAAAATTTGAATAATAAAGCCGATCGAGGTGAAACTTAGAGTGGTTGTACAGTTTTGCAAGGTGCATATATGCACCAAGCTTCAAGGCTTTACGCTTTACCGCTAGAGAGAAATTCAAATAGAAACGTGACAAAACGTGAGTGCGCTACCTGCGGACAGGCCGCATAGATGAATTTATGGTTATGAATAATGTTTTGTTTTTTTGTTTGTTTAACAATAAAGTTAATTTAGAATATATAAAAACAAATAAGAAAATTATGTAAGATAAATCTAAAAGTTTCTTAATAGATCTATTCGTAATACAAAATGACATTTTTAANGCTGCATCTTGTGGTATATTTTGTTTTTTATTGCAACGTATTAAGTGATTCAAAATTGAAATACAAAATGTAACCATATAATTTGTCACATCCGTACGTTAAGTTTTCAACAAAAACAGTTTCTATCGACATTTTATTATTATAGTACCAGATGAATAGGGATGAAATAGTACAGAAAAATAGAGTTTTGTTTTTTCTATCATTTCATAAAAATAGAAAATCTCCCAAAGCCTTCTATACGACAATAAGGTACTTCCGCCATTACTTTTGGGTACCCCTAAGTAGATCATATTTTTTTCATGACAAAAAAAAAGCAGATCAGTATTCTTCATGAATACTTTTTCTAACAGATATCTCTCAATAATTCTAGCTTTTTATTTTCGACATAATTATTTTGACTAAAGTTTAGAAAATCATTTGAACGATTCTAATCTAATATTGATGTCATATCACGTCCGCAAACTTGTATTTGTTTCTACCGATAAGATATTGTTTTAATTTCAATTCTTAGTAAAAATTCAAGCTCATAAGATTTAGCTTTTGTATAAAAACTTAAGCAGCGACTTGCAGGATGTGGTATCGGTTACAGAGTCTTATTTTAACATGCAACTATTCAGCTTATCTATGACAAACGGATCAAATGGTCTGTCTGAAACTCAAAAATGTGAGTAGATTTATGTTTTGGTGATATTCAAACGTCTATTGATTGAATCCTGAATAAATGACAATTAGAAATCAGGAGTGACAACATCTAGCTGATGCATTGCAAAATAATATAATAAGACATTTTTCAGATAGTGACTATACTAGATCTTAACTGCAACGAGATTGATGATCAGAGGCTAGAATGTCTTGCTAATGATGTAAAAAATAATATGATAATATATTGTTTTTTTGCTTATCGATGTCATAGGTATTTTGGATATTGAACATAGTATGTAGCATAGTCAGTATTGCCTTGAACAATATTGGTTCTCTAGGTATGAAAGTTTAACTAATACCTTACGAAACAATACAATAGTAGGTTAAGTTTGCTTTTTATCTATACTATATTCTATCTTAGGTTTCGAATATAGAAGTTTAAAATTGTAGATCTTGTTCCTAACAATGTCACTTTTTCTCGGACATAATATCTAACTAATTCATTAATGAATAATACAGCTAGAGAACCTCTCCATATATTTAGTTCATATAGATATCTCTCGCTTCAATGACGACACTTACGATGTTGAAGCTTCAAAACAACAAAGTTAGCATTATCAGAGTGCCATACTTTTCTAATGTAATAAAATAAAGTAATGAGAAAGGTTATTTATTGATCTGATTCATGTTGATCATTTTCATTAATAATTTATTATAGTCATTATGTGATCGTAATTCATGTTATATAAATTTATATGTTACTCTTAATATCGTTTCATCATTTAAAATAAAATCTTTATGCCAAATACTTAGGGCATACCAAAAGTACCGGAAGTGACCCTTTAATACCGTATAGTAGGCTTAAATAACTTTCTTTCTATATAGGCTGATAGAGAAAAAAAAGCTCTATCTTTCTATGCTATTTGATTGTACTTCAACTAATATCAAAATATTAAATTATCTATGAAGCTTATTTCGGCTGGTTATGTGCTGGTTGTACAGGTTTGCCAATAATGTTTTTCCATGGGGCGATTAGAAATCTTTTTTGTCTGTCAAACTTTGTAGAGCTCTCTTTGCTGATCATTTTGGTAAAAAGATCTTTTGAGCGTGATCAATAAATAACGGCGCTAGGGTCAAAATACTGGAAATTTCAAAATCCTCTGGTTAATATAGCTCAGATATTTTTGAGTATTTTGACCTTAGTACCATTATTTATTGATCAAATTTAAAGACTTTTTTTAGCAAAATGATCATCAAAGAGAGCTCTACAAAGCCTGATAGACAAAAAAAATTCTGAGAAATTTGTGTTTTTGTGATTCACTACCCACCCACGTGAGTGTCCAACCACTTGAATCTGACTATAATTCTATAGCCCATTCTCATCTTAAGAATGACGAGTTATACCAGTAAATCCCGTTTTTGACGGGCTTTCATTTGGTATAAAATTGAATGTTGATATTATTTATCGTTGAAGTTGTACCTCATGGGAAAACATTTTTGGCAACCCTGTACAACCAGCACATAACCACCCGAAATAGGTTTTATAGATAATTTAATATTTTGATATTAGTTGAAGTACGATCAAATAGCATAGAAAGATAGAGCTTTTTTTTCTCTATCAGCCTATATAGAAAGAAAGTTATTTAAGCCTACTATACAGTATTAAAGTGTCACTGCCCGTACTTTTGGTATACCCTAAGTATATATCTCATTGAAGTAAGAATTGATTGCATTTGTATTGCACAGTTCAGATGAATATATCATCTCTATTTCTTGGCCTATTTCTGTTTCCATATAATTAACAAATGGTTCAAGTTCTCAATCGATCTCATATCGGCAGTTTTAAGAATATTGGATATTATGTTAACAAAGACAGATGTCAGATAACTATAGGGAGGAAAGTAGATCTTCATCAATGTTGAATGTGACCTATAGCCGTTGGAAATCAATAGAATGATATGTTATTATGTATGCAAACAACGTTGAGAAAGGTTTCTAGGAGTCAAAGCGAACCCATATTATCCGAATAATAATAATAAATATATATTCACACATTACATTCATATGTCTATTATAAATGAATCTCGAATAGATTGACAATTATAATCTTTCTATAGAGAACTATTCTATTTTGATTTTACTCATTCGTTAAATATACAATAACAAGAATTGATAGTAAACGAAATTATATCTATAATAATTTATTTAACAGGAATCTGTTTTTTTTTCATTTTAAACTAATAGATTTTAAATATAACAAGTTGTTCTTATAACAGAACAGTTAATGTTCAAGATAGCTACTTAGACTTAAATTGGTTCATTCATTGTTGTAGTATAAAATTATTTCATAAAAACATTATTATGCATTATATTTTTATTCAAATTACTAAGAAGTATATTTAATATTCTGTAAAATTTTCTGTAGTTGAAAAAGTAAATTAATAAAAATATATTCTTGTAGCACACAATAAAATATGAACTTTTCAACAAATATTCTTTTTAACGTTTGCACAAGGTTTCCGTTATTAGTATATTCATATTTAAGATCTTGCCGATATACATCTGTAAGATTTCTAGTTCTATTAGAAAGATAAGGATATGAAAAACTTGATAAAAGAATTATTATGAAACCAACCTTTAGCAAATCACCAGGGGATAACCTTAAAAGTAGATGACATTTAATAATGATGGTAAAAAAGTCTTCTATTTTTCATATATATTCATAAAAAAAAAATATTGTTGAAATTAAAAACAAATCTCTCATGAAAAGTACTTCTTGGTCAAATTGTTAATTATTTCAGACATAAATTTTGTTTTCTTTGAAAGAAAGAAATCTTAAACAATTCATCCGTATTTTCTTATAGTTCAATTTAAAATTATGTTAATTTATAGCCAAAATTTTTTCAATCGAATAATCAAGTTTTTGGATTCATTAAATAAATATGTATAAATAATAGGAAGAAAAAAAAGAAAACAAATGGATCCTATAAAATAAGAAATATCATTCCCATCGGCAATGGTAGAACCGATTGTTGTTAGAAAGACGACATAATGAATGAATATGTCAAGACATTTACAAATCTTGTTGTTCAATTTTGCTAAAATTTTGTATGTTACAAATATTCTAATTTAGATACAACGTGTAAAATATAATAAATAACTTATTGTTAAGGGGAAAAAAGTGTGGATTATTTAACGTTAAAAAGAACTATATTATACCAATTTCTGATATTGATATTTGACTAGCTCTATACGATGTAGAGATTTATATAAATGGTGCATGTTATGCATCAAGTAGATCAGTCTAACGAAAAGAAACAACTAGATAAATATTTAAAAAAAAAAAACAATTTATTTTTATAGGCTTTTGTCATCTGATAACTAGATCGTTTCGATTGAAAGTGTTCGTGCATCATGTGAGATCTTTTCAATAAACAGTAATATATACATTAGTCAATATGAATGTCAAAACAAATCTTCAGGAAACATGGATGTACCACATTAGAAGATAAAATTAGTTTATCAACATGTTAAATTAATATTTTTAAATATAGATTTTTACAATGAATAATTCACCTGAATATCTAATACGAAACAAAAAAACATAAGTCAAAAGTATGAAAAATAACATAGTTTGCCAAGAAGAAAACACATCAAGGTTTTCAAAGCTACACTTCTTACAAAGATATTTTTCTTTTTGTTTTCATTGCAATATATAAAAAGTTTGATCTTTAACATTTTCTAAAAACAAAAAAAATTTTTTTTTTTTCATCTGTCTTTTGTTTATTACAATGATTAGCAAATATATTACAAAAGTGCACGTTGTGTCCAATCTATTACCCGTATCCCATTCAAGTAAATCAAATTTTGACACATGCACATGTGTATGCATCACTAGAATGTCTTGTATAAACACACCAGCATTCTCATCAATAAAGATTGTTATTATTTTCTTCCATCAATCCTTGGATGCAGCATACGTCTATAGAGATATAAAGAGAGATTATCAGTGACAATACAAGCAATGATTAGCGGTTTATTCTTTTCTTTCCTATTCTACATTATATACGATATCACAAGCTGAATTATGATTATCTATATACTCTTTTTTTTTTCTCTAGCGTCATAGATCTACATAGAATTATGTTAGTACAAATTCAAATGGCATGTTGCTAGAAAAAGAGTAATACAAACAAGACGCGTCCGTACACTGCACGGAATCATTGATGATACGAACAATGATCACTGCAAGTAAACAAGATGAGAAAAAAGTGATTGGCATCACTGAGACATATGCTGTTAGGCTAGTATATAAGAAAAAAAAAGACAGATATAATATTGTGTGATGTAAGAAAGAAACGTTGTATTTTTTCCCCGATTCTCAATAAGATAGATCATCGAAAAGTGAGAACATAATGATGATTTTATAGACCTTTTTTTTTGTGTATTACAAAATATGAATCATATTTAGTTGTCAATAGAATATCAATGAACGACTGTAACAACAAACAGACAAATATTACATGTGCCAATATGTCAAATTGTAAACTTCGAATACATACAGTAAGTATACATATGATTCAATTTTATAAATTATACATTTTGACTAAATACTGATGCTAAAAAACTGATCAAAGAAATATTTTAATAGAACGATAGGAATAAGAGTGGTGTTTCGAGAAAATCTTTTAAAAAACAAATCCTCTGAAAGTTTTTGATAAAGTATTAATTAGCAATAATAGATAAGAATAATTGTGTATAATTGTCATTTAATGATGGAAACCTTTCCAATACATATTTGCTTGTAGATGTCTGATAGATATTAAATAATTTTGAAGATGTCGCTCTAGGAAAATTTCTTCCATACAAAAATGCTTTTATATTATTATTAATCACATTGAATAATTATTTTCTATTTAAACAATCAATTACCAAATAAAGTATTGATTAAAATAAATTTAAATTTCTACAATAAGTCTAGACTTTATCTTTATTTTTTTCTATAAATTTCATTTTAATCCATAAAACTAATCAAATTTTATATCTCATATATATGTATATATGTCGATTGTCAAACAAAGTTCATTTAGTTCTGAATTTAAACAGATCATTGTTGCTCTCACTGATCGCCTACATATACAATGCACACAAAGACATATCGAATGTTGATAAATCCAAACAAAACAATGGAAAGAGAGAAAGTGGTGTGCTTTGTCGCCAATATTTAACAACATACGATCGATGAAGGTGCACTCTTTTCTCATGCCACTTATCACGAAAAGAAAAGAGAGAGAGAGAGAGAGAAAAAGACAGAAGAAAAAAAACTTTTGCATTTTTCAAACCCTCCTGTCTATTTGAAGTAGATCAGGTTTCGTAGCATTGATGATTAGAAGAGAGAGAGAGAGAGTGAGAGAGAAGTGTGTCTCTCACTGTCTAATTGAGGATCCTTTTTTTTTCTCTTCTCTCTTCTGAACACCTGTTCAATTTGAATATGCTTGACGATTTAAAATGAAACAAAAAAAAACATTCGTCTGATAAGAATGATTTGAAAAAGCGAGAGAGATCACAAAATTAATTCCACCGACAAACTCTCATACAAAGATCATAATTGATTTTCAAATGATGCGTACATGCTCTCTCGTTTTATCTTTTGTATGTGTGCACCTGCTGTGTATGTTTGTGCCATTCGCTAGTTGCCGCTCTATGATTAGACATGGTAATCGGCCCGTTCTTCTTTTTTCTATTACAATTCTAAGCGTGAATACCCACACGAGTGGGTGACGTTTTAATTACAATGTATACACATTATCATCATCATCATCGTTGCTTCATCATCTTATCCTAAATGGTACTACACTAGCAATAGCAAAAGAACAGACTAGATCGAATGTCTTTCTCTGTCTCTCTCGTTTTTTTTTCTTTTTTTTAGCCTGCTTGCATGTTTGAAATTTGATCTACTACGTTGTCGTCATCTTAGCAGTTGAATGAGAAAAGTGGGACGGAACCGAAGAAAAAGTCGAGAAGAAATCTGATGTGTATGTAATAGACAAAAAAAAAGAAAAATTTGTGTACTAAATAATAAATCATCATCAGTAGTAGAAAAGCAAGAAGAAGAAAAAAAACACGCCTAACTGACCAATTAGAATGCTTAACGATAAAATTACCAACCAATCAGGCAATAAAGGATGCGCCTATGTGTTTCTTTTCCTCTGTTTCTTCTTTTTTTCTTTTTCTTTTTCTTCATCTTTTCTATTTCTGTATTATACTTACTCAAGATCTTACTGCTTATCGTCTTCGCCATCGCCGTCGTCGTCATCACTCAATTAGTATTGACATATCGAAACTCACAAAAACAGAAAAAAGATAGGTATGTAAAAAGAAAACATAAAAGATGATATCGATGCATCAAACTGGGTGGATCGAATTTGATATCCATATATTCATTGTCATTGAATGTGAGAAGTAGTAATGAAGCATTATGACCTAAATGTTATTTAATTCAAGTTTTAATCATAGAAAAATTTCATCGATTTCTTTGTTCTTTTTCTTGTTCATCATTAAATTAGTTTTTATAATAAATTCTCAATAGAATTCTTGTTTTTGTTTTCATTCATATGTAAGACGTAAGAGAAATGATTGACAGTTTAGTTGTTTTTTTAACGCCGCTGTGATGAATATACACATTAAGTTGATGTGTCCGTTCTTTTTGAACATCAAAAAAAAGCAAACTCTCTTCAGTTGTGTCAACAATAGAGTCAGTCAAATCTATTGTATATATTGATGATGATGCCAACATATACAGACACACGTATCGACAAACAAACAAACAAATTATATACTGTCGTTCTGTCCTTTGATGCCTTTCACTATGTAACTATCGAGTCAGACAGACACTCACCCGTTGTTGTAGCCGAACGAGTCCATTATGCGGAACACATACCTGTATATACTAACGAAATGGCAACTCGTCGTAATCTTAGATTCCGAATCAAATCAAGGACACAACGATGATGATGATGATGTCGGGCCCGAGGTGTTTTGTGTATGCATATATATAAAAGTGTGATAGATACATATATATATGTATACAAAAAAAAAAAGGAAAGAGAGTAAGTGTGTGTACAAATGCATAATTGAGCGGAAATAATGTTTTCACACCAGCAGGGGCGGAGAAGATGGATTTTCCTTAATGCTTACTCAAACACACATGGTAACCAAATAGAAACGAAAGAAGGATTACATGTCGATCTTATACTTTACACTCTAGTACGGTCGATTGCTTTGTCTAGACAAGAGGTGAACATAGAAGAAGAAAAAGAGAAAAAAAACGGAAATGTTCGCTTAGGGGATAAATAGAAAGAATCTATTTATCAATAACTCATTTGCATATTTTGTACCCATAGAAATGTTCTTAATGAATAAGATAAATTTAATCATGCTGAGATTTTAGACTTTTATTTTATTATTTTTTTGTGTCAGACATAATCATCAAAGAAAATAATTGTAACTATATAACATCATTAACAGCAAGATGCTGATTTTCTCACATTTTTTCCCAACAGTGTGATGTCTTTTTCTTTCTTTCTTATTCTAGCCTACAATTAAATTCATTAAAACAAACTGTGATTCTTCGGAGTAAGTAGAAATTATTTTAATATTTAAAAATTTGTCTTTGTTTTGTTTTAGATCTTTTCCAATTGATCTTGTTGTATCAAAACGTAGACGATCATCAAACGGTAGGAAAAGAAAAAGAAAAAAAAAAGTTAATCAGTAATATGAAACTTATCGAACATGTGTCGCTTATTTTTAAATTGTTAAATGGACAGATTCACGTGAATAACAAAATTGTTAATAAATCAGAATAGACAGACAGACAAGTGGTCAATAATCATTTTCAATCATATATTGAATGTTATGTCTAGAACAAAAGACAGAAAAAAAGATTAGATTTTATTTTGGGAAAATATTTCATATGTTTAGATGATGAACACAATTTTTTAACAAAAACAACGACGAATAATAATAACTATAATCAACACAACCCGACGATATTCGACGGGTAGGTACAAACAAAAGAAAACTATTTTTTTTTGTTTCTCTTCTTTTTGATTCGTTCTTGTTTTATTAAGAAAAAAAAAAAAAAGAAGAGAAAAAATATCGTTCTCTATCGAACGTTTGCTTTTATCTTTTTTTTTTTTCTTTCTTCTTTCAGAAGGAATAAAGGTAAGATTTCACTCGTGCAAGTAATCAGATAGTTTTTTCCTCTTCAAACACAAAAAAAGGAAGGTACCTTGTCATGTATTGATGCTAGACCTATGAGTTTTTTGTGCTATGAATAGAGAAAATCATACTTGCACGTTTTAATTATGTTTAAAAGAAAATTAAAAAAGGGTAAGAAGTGCAGGATAGGGATGAATCTCTTTCTTTTTTCTTTGGCTTTGGGAAGTTTCTAGATGGTATTTTATATTTTTTAAGAATTTTTATTTTAGTCAACCGTCGATGGCGAGTTATTCGTTTTCATCGCCGGGATATGTCAATATACCTCCATATTATAATACAGCACCAACTGGATATTCAGCTTTAAATTTTCAATATCCATTAACTGAAAGTAATTTTGGAATATTTTTGAATTTTTTGAATTTATTTTTTTTTTATCTCTAAAAGCTTATTCAACAACTGCTGCTTCATCTACAAATAGTTTAGCTAGTCCATCACCATACGGTACTCAATCGGTATGATAAAAAAAAAAAACACCATAATTACACATTGATATATATCTATATTATATTTTAAAAGGGTCTTGATGCAAGTTATTATCATCAATTTCAACCATCACTTGGTTATCCATGTTATTCAACATCTGCTTATCCTTCACCATATAATCTTAATTCATCAACAACATCACCTAATCAATTAGCATCATCAATAAAAAATTCACAAGGATATCAAGTTGAGTCTATTCCACCGACCATACTTGATCATCAAAATCATTATTCAAATCCAAGTGTACTTTCATCACCGAATTCTCCTTCACCTTCAATTAAAACTGAAACTAGTGCACGATGTAAGAAAACAAAGAATGATTGCTTTTTTTTAAACAGAATTTTCTTTTTAGCATCAAAATCTAAAAATAATCGTGGAAGAAATAAAACCCAACAACAACAACAACAATCATCACCTGATCCAGATAATCATATTGAACGAATATTTGTTTGGGATTTAGATGAAACAATTATTATTTTACATTCATTATTGACAGGCACATATGCTCAACGTTATCAAAAAGTAAATTGATTTGCTTCTTTTATATTGAGCTTAAATTTTCTGCTTTTTATAGGATGCTCAAACAGCAATGTCACTTGGTTTACGTATCGAAGAAATTATTTTTAATTTAGCTGATGCACATTTATTTTTTAATGATCTTGAAGAATGTGATCAAGTTCATATTGATGATGTTTCATCCGATGATAATGGACAAGATTTAAGGTAGATAGAAAAACAAAACAAAAAAGAATTATTCAAATTTGTATTTATATGTTAATGTGTAAAATGATTTCGGCAACCGATTGTCTTTTTACGATAAGTGTCTGCCATACTGATAAATTGATTTTGCTGCGGAGAGATTCTAGACTTTTACGGTAGTGTTTATATGAATGTTGTGATGCTCCTTAGGGACACTGAGAAAACTGATATGCGAGTTTCAACTTGAAACTTACTATAGAGATAGAGATTAGCGAGAATAGTCTCTTGTAGAAGTTTTAGATCTTTTCGTTGTTTCAATCTTAAGATACAAGTATGATATAAGCGTATATTTTACATTGCTCATATAGACTGGGAAGGTTTGATGTTCTTATTTCCGGATAGGAGCTTCAAGTAGAAATTCGAAAGTCAATTATCATGGCGTTTCTAAGAGTTGAGTCTGTCGAGTCCAAAATTTCTAAACGACGGTTAATGAAGAGTTTTCAAAGCTGAATCAACAAGACGAGCACTATCTGAGGGAAATCACGGCATTCATTTAAAAACTACTGTAAAAGTGCAGTGATCTCCGTAGAATTTAGCTAAGTGCACGAACTCTTTTCAGACCATTCATAGCTTCTTTGAATCTACATAGTGTACATAGTCTCGACTCCAAAGTGACTTATCAGTTGACAGACTTCTTTCATTAGAGAAAAAGTTCGTCAAAATTCAGATTAATTTGTTTTTCAGTAAATTTTGCTATCAGAACAATCGAATTGAAATAATTCGATGTTACAATCAAAATAATGTTGAGCTATTCGGCCATAAATTTACTGTCTAATATAGAAGATCATTGTAACATGAATGATTTCAAAGTTTTTCGCTTCAGTTCGAACTATAGTTGTATGGGGTCGAGGGTTTTTGATTGTGTTCGAGAGAAAAAACTATTCTAGAATTTATTCGTAATTACATCCAATAAAATTCTTCAGTACTTGTTTTATTTTTTTATTTTGTTGAGTTATTCCGTAATACATTTTTTTGAGGTCATTTCTCTTGAATTATGTTCCGACTGATACGATAATTTGTTTAAAATTATAGAATAGTTAACTATAATCTTCAATTTCGATTGAGACAATTTTTTTCTTGTAGTCTCGAAAAAACTTTAAATTTTTGTCATGCACATCTGCTCATATCTAAGCTAAAATAATATTTCTCAGAATCATATATTAAATATTCGATTTCGTCACATGAAATAATTAAAGCTCGCTTGAGCTAAGATTAGAACGAGTCAATAATAATCATTTGATATATGACAAATCATTTAAAAAATATATTTATTTTTCATTTAGTAATTATAGTTTTGCTGCTGATGGTTTTCATTCATCAACGAATGTTAATAATCCATGTATAAGTAGTACTGTTCGTGGTGGAGTTGATTGGATGCGTAAATTAGCATTTCGTTATCGACGTATAAAGGAAATTTATAATACATATCGAACAAATGCACAAGGTAAAATTTTGTCTATTTTTCAAATTTTCTTTTTTCTTTTTAATATTCTAATTATTTAATTAGCTTTACTTGGTCAACAAAAATATGAAGAATTACTTCAATTACGTGTTGATATTGAAGCATTAACTGGATCATGGCTTACATTAGCAATTAAAGCCTTAAATATTATAAAACAACGGTAAATGAAAAACAAAAAAAAAAAAAAATTTTATTCTTTAATTTGTTTGTTCTATTTTAGAAAAAATTGTATTAATGTTCTTGTAACAACATGTCAACTTGTACCCGCATTATCAAAAGTTATTTTATATGGACTCGGTGGTCTATTTGATATAGAGAATATATATAGTGCGACAAAAATTGGTAAAGAAAGTTGTTTTGAACGTATACATACAAGATTTGGTCGAAAACCAACATATGTTGTTGTTGGTGATGGACGTGATGAAGAATTAGCAGCTAAACAAGTCAGTTCAAGCAAAAAGATAATTTATTTATTGAAATTGTTTTTTTTTTGTATTTGTTTAGCTCGCATGGCCATTCTGGCGTGTTAGTGAACATCAAAATCTTACAGCACTTATTCATGCACTCGAATGGCAATTTCTTTAAAAATTATAAATGTACGAACTTCAGTTTTCTTTCGTGTGTTTGTGTGTGTGTATTATTGTCTTGTCTTGTCATTCCTTGCCTCTTCTCTCTTTTTCTTGTTTCTTTAAATCTACCTTCACACACAGTGATCATATCGATGATGTGCGACATTAAATTACTATAACCTCATTCGCACATACATATATATATTATTTGCCTTTTGTGTGTTTCTTATTTATAATAATATGAATATTAAAAAAAAAGAAAACGAACGAAATGAAACATTTATCGTGTATATAAAGAATTTTGCTTTTTTTCTCAAAAATGAATATTAGATATTGAACAAAAGAAATTATTTAATTAATTTGTATGTTAAAAAGAAAATTTTCCAATGGAAATCTTTATTAATCAATTGATCTATCTAATGAATCGATGATAATATTAATAGATTAGTAAGACTTTATGTATAAGGATATTTCATTTTCTTCTTAAAATTGTGCTTATTTTTGCTAGGTTTTTTCTTATCTTTTTCAGTCTTACCTATACTCGCATTTGAATCCAATTAAGTTTGACATGTTAAAACTTACCATAAAAACAATATCTTCTTAAATTTAAAGCTTAGTTTTTATTGATGATATTGTTTAATCAAATAGTTTTTTTATTCAGTAGAGTTTGGAAAAGCTCTCGATTTAAGAGAGTGTGTATTGTTAATAGGGTAGTTTCATGGGAAATCTCTCACATTTACGGTAACCTTCATCGACCAAGCTGAAACTTCCGACAACTCAAGGCCTTACTACCTTAATACCTTTAGTAAAAATATTCGTATTGTTCATCATTTTGAGGCATTGGCTATTTCTTATAACTATAAACCCAAGTTGGAGTTTTTATATATGCATATAGTACTAAATTAGCAGCTTCAGTATATCACTGTATCCGCTTGTTTATATTATCGATATAGGAATTTGACCGATGCGAAATGATGAAAAAAAAATACAAAAACTCCAAAAATAGCTTATTTTCTAATGTACTGTCTAGCATTAAAATATAATGATTTACTATAAGGTTTTAGTCATGTTAGATATATATATTTAGTGTCTATGGAAGTATCAAATAATAATCATTGATCCAAAGTGTTTCTATTGGTAAATAAGGCAATGCAAACGGCTACCTTATAGTCACGTTTAGTAAAGAAGTCACATGTTGTGCTTAACATCTCTCACGTATGTAGAATTTAGTAGCATATCGGATAATAGTGTGATGAAGTAACAATCGTAGTCCATATACTATTAGAATAATTATTTAATTCTTCTACTTTGAATTTCTTAAGATTGACCACGATAAAAATTTAAAAAAAGTCCAATTTTCGGATAGGACATGCTTTGGAACTGCAGGCATGCTTACAAAAATGATCACAGATTTTATATGAAAACAGATTGAAAATATTTTAAGCATTGGAAAACCAAAAACACCAAAAAAAAATCGCACCAAAAATAAGAACAAAAACCATACTTGTATTCCTCTCGAAAAGGCTCAGAAAACCATATTAAATTTAGCTCAGTTTCGAAAAGATTTGAATCTTATAGATGTTCTGATAGTTTATCGACCACACAATACTACCTATCCATCTAGTATCGGCAATTATTGATAGACAGTCAAATTGCTGAATAGGATGGTATAGCAAATTCGATAGAACGTCACCTGTTGTACAACCTCAATACAACAGTAGTCTTCATGTTTTTGATTCGACTAAAATAGTGAACCTACGTTTTTAAGTATAGTATTTATATCTAAAGTCATTTGAGACTGTGTGAGAGGAGGATGAGGAGCTTCAAAGCAAGACTAGTTTCATTTTGCATGAAAGCTTCTAAGTTTGCAGAGTAAGTGATATTCTATCAAATACAGTAGTACGCCACCATATCAAGCAGTTCAGCTTTTGGAGAAAATGGCTAATACAATATAGATGAGTAATATTATGTAGTCAGCGAATACTGATGACTAATATGACATTCAAATTCTTGCGAAATCCAGATCAAGTTTAATATCAATTGATGTAAATTTTCACGAGGAATTCGAATATGATCTTCACTTTTATTTTAGACCTCGTTTTAGTGAAATAAATCACCAAAAACAATTTGCTAAAAATTATGCACAAGAATCATATTTTTGTGTTTTTCGTTTTTCACTGCTTAAAATATTTTGATTTCATCTCGTTCACAAAGGAGCAAAACTTTTTGAAAACCTTTTTTAATCAAAACACTTGTAAATGAAAGCTTTAAAAATGATGAAAATTTGATCATCAAACCATTGTCGAATATGCCCTCAAGTTCTGCTTATCTGATAAAGGTTGACTACCATATGTGACTTTTTCATTTTAGATGACTATAGAGTACTCATTTGTATAATCTGAACTACCAATAGATATATTTTACACATATGATTCCTTTATCCTTAGATATGCATTAGATATATGCATTCAGCGTGACTAAAATCAGTGACTATCTCATTGTATTATGATAGTGGATAGAGCACTTGACAACTGACTATTTTAGCTGATTTCTTATTTTTCTTATAATGTTCTATTGAGCTAGCTCATATATCAGTGATTACAGTAGTATAACGAAGGTGTATTAATAGTTGGAAAGAGTTAATTTCGAAGCAGATGTCCAAACAGGCCCACTTTTTGAAGGCCTGGCCTGTCTGTGACAGGCTTACACCCCTCCTAGCCTGCCTGTGCCTGTTCTCTGATTTCCTCGGCCTGGCCTGCCTGTCTAGGCCTGTGTATTTTTTTTCACGTCAATATCATGATAAAAATACCATAGAAAGAGGTAATAATCTTCATAAAAAGTCGTATTAGTCACTGAATTCAATCTGCATCGCTACATTGAAAAGTCTCTAATTGAAAAGTACATGAGAATTGTCAGCTTTCCAATTAAACAAAGGTATCATGCTTCTTTATAATTGAGAGCATGTGAAACTAAGGGTAGAACAAAGACTTCATTTCCAAAGATACTTCTAGTTAGCCGGAGTATAAAAAAGCATAGTTTTTAATTTACTTACAAAACGTTTCCTCGAAAGAACGATCGATTTCTAGTCAAAATCGCTCAGCGAAAATTGACATCGTTCTGAATAAGCAAGTAACTTCATTAAAGAGACAGCTACAATGCCTACCTGTAAAAACTGCGGACACACTTTCATGTAAAAAGTAATTCATGTAAAAGTTAGAAAAGATCCATTTTAAATGACTAAAATCATTATTATTTTATCGATTGTCAATTGATAGCGAATCGATTACAATAAAAGCAAATCAAAGTCAATTCATTATCGNTAACTTCATTAAAGAGACAGCTACAATGCCTACCTGTAAAAACTGCGGACACACTTTCATGTAAAAAGTAATTCATGTAAAAGTTAGAAAAGATCCATTTTAAATGACTAAAATCATTATTATTTTATCGATTGTCAATTGATAGCGAATCGATTACAATAAAAGCAAATCAAAGTCAATTCATTATCGATTCCTAATTGATTAAATACGTATGATGTTACTGAACCTAGAATCAACTTTTTGCATCACTTCTTTTATAAAGACTAGATCTGCATTCGTCACAGCATCAGAAAATTTAATTTGATATATGCTTATACTTTTGTCGCCGCTTAGCAAAAAGTTAAGGAATGCTACATCGTGTTTTAGAAAGCTGGTAGCTTCGGAGACCTTGAATATTTTTTCGTGTAGCTTTCTCTTCTTATACTTTGTAACAAAACATTATATAGAATGTTTGAAGAGAATTTTACGGTATATATCTTTCAACATGAAGTTAGATGACAATTAATAACATTATATAAATAGTAAAATTTCGCACAAAAAGCTATTTATATCTTCTGGACCATCCGATTTTTAATTTTCTAAGGCCTTGTATAAGTAAAAAGGAAAGTAATTATGGCTGCCTGTATCTAAAAGAAAGGCTATCCTTCAGCTGAATCAAAAAATGCGCGACGCAGTAGGGATGTGTAAATAATATCAACTTCGAACTCTATCCTTTTTCAGAGTTGGTGATGTCTGTGGATATTGACAATTCACAGGTACCAACATACGTTGAAAAGTTTCATTACTGATTAAGAGTTTACGAACTGAGCATTGGTAATACGTAGATAAAATAAAAACAATGCTAAGATAGTCAACTTGTGGAAGATATCTGATTTTTGTTCAAAAATATTTTCATTGAATTTCTTATGCCAGATCACAATGTCACTCAAAGTATCGGAATTAAGAGAGAAACAGAATTCAATCAGTGGTAAATCTGCAACAGAAAAAAGAATTTAGAACCATTTAATTTAACTAAAATTGAGAAATATGACAAGTAGATTATGAAAACTATGAAAATTTGTGCTCATCTTCTCTTCAGAATGGTAAGGATATTGATCTCCTATAAGTATCTTTAATACTCATTCTGCAGTATTTGTCTGATTCACCGCGCTTAAATGTAATTTTTTTGAAAACTAATGAAGGTTGTATCTATTTGCTAACAAAATCATGAAATTCTCAAATGAAACTTCGATTTTGTAGAAAAAGTAGACAGGCCAGATGGGCTGCCTGTGAAGGCACAGGCCTCAAAATGTGGCCTGTTTAGACCTCTATTTCGAAGTTATAATCACACTCACAAAAGCCCGAATCTAGTCAAATATAAAAACTTGGTAAAAGTTTGGAATTTTTCCTACTATTTCGGAAGATCTGACAACCCTGCAGCCACAGTTAATGAGGGAAGTTGTCCAATTGTTCAATCACTTTTTTGCGTCGAGACTATGTGCATTATGTAAATTCAAATAGTTATGAAAACCCTGAAAAGAGTTCATTTCTACGGAGATACCACGTTTTAATCGTATTTTTAAAAAGATGCTGTGGTTCTTCTCAGGAACACCAGAAAAATTACTTTTCGAATATTGACTTTAACCTTTCTGTAGAGACGAGTCTTAACAAAAGCGGTTTATTGCGAAAGTTCTCAAATCTTCTGATTTGCTTCTATCCTGAAATAAGAATACCAAAGCTGCCGGTTTATATGAACGATGTAAAAGATACGCACTCTATTAGCACAGTTGTATCGTAAGATAGAAGCAATAAAAAAAAAATCTGAAACTTTCACACGATATTATTCTCGTTAAGATCTGTCTCTGCGCCAAGTTGAAAGTCAAAATTCAAAAATCAGTTTTCTCAATGTTTCTGAAGAACCTCAACAAGAAGCTAAGGCCACAAAATTTTTTCAGAATATTCGTATCTCATTTGAATCTACATAGTGCAGATAGTTGCGAATCAAAAGCGATTGGACAATTGGAGGACTTTCCTCGTAGGTGCCTACATTGGTAGATACGTATCCACAGGGTACTCTATTGAAATCTCGATTTCACCAACCATGGAACGACCCTGGACAGGTCACTAACGGATGTTTTTGTCTCGGATCACTCGTTCGATAGCATGCTCACTACATTGCGACATGCACTTGTTCTTGCAACTACTAGTGTGAATGGAGAACTGAAGCAACGAAACTCTGCATCAAGCTGGCTTTCTGTTCAGAGCTACAGTTAATATTAGTTGTAGGGAAAATATCGAGCTATTGAACCCATCGTTAGACAGCATCCTGTACCGCAAACTAGCCGAAAGGCATGGATATTTTTCTTCATCTGTATACTTTTTAGCATAGTAAGACATAACTGACGAGAAAAAACGTACTTAATTAGTGCAGAAAACATGTCTCATAGAATGAGAAATACGAAATATACTTTTTCTTTTGCCGAGAATCAAAGCAAAATGTTGAAGTTCAAGCTGATAGTTGACTGTCATTCTCTTTAACTACGTATTATGTAAGATTTATCAAGTGGTATGGATACAGTATTTGTAAACTTCATATAAAATAATTGATGTTCTCTTATTTAATGATTATTAACATAATATAATATAATTTATTTAATCATCAAGATATCATCAATTATTCATTATGTTAAAAACATCTATTGAAATGTGGAAAAAAAAGAAATTGATATTATTAGTTGATTACGCAACATAATACTGCGAAATAAGATGCATGCAAAATGTGAATTATGTCATAGAATGAAAATGATAAAAATGTTTGTATATATCATGAATCATAAAATATCTTCGTCATTTTTTAATCTTTTCTGTTATCAACACAAAGACAGGTATATGCGTCGAATGAAATAACTATGAAGAAATATGAAATACGAAATTTCTTTCATAAGTACATATTTTATTTAGTTTTCATCAAAACTCGTTTTATATCTTGTTCAATTTGAATAATATCACGATGTGTTGATGAAAAAATATGACGACGAATACTAGCTGCTTTTTCATAAAATAATTTCGCTTTTGAAAAATCATCTTTCATTTCATAAATAAGACCAATATTTTTATATGTCAATGCTATATCCTGATGATTTATTGGAAGAGATTTTAATTTAATTTTTAATGATAAATTAAAATGTTCTAATGCCAAATCTAATTGACCAATACAACCATAAACAGTAGCAAGATTGTTATGTGTTGCACTTAAATTAAGATGATTATTAGGTAAATGAAAATTTTTTATTGCTAAAGCTTTTTGATGACATTCAAGTGCTTCTGAATATTTCTTTTCATTTTCATATACACAACCCATATTATTTAAACACATAGCAATATCAGGATGATTTTCACCAAAAACATTTTCCCATATACTTAAGGTTTTATTATAATATTCTAATGCTCGTTTATAATCACCTTTTTTTTGATAGACATTAGCTATACTATTGTAACTATAGCCGATACTTGGATTATTCATTTTTAATGTTTGTTTTTTAATTTTAATTGATTTTTCATGCCATTCTAAACTTGATTGATAATCTCCTTTTTCATCCATAATAATTCCTAAATTATAATAGCAATCAACTATATTTGAATGATCATATGGTAATTCTTTTAATAAACGTCGATAGAATTTTTCGGCATCATGAAATTTACTCATTTTTCTTGAAATTTTTCCCAATGAAAGAAAATTCATTTGCTCCATATTATATTGATATTTTATATTGTCAAATAAAATTTTAAGTCGTTTATGCTTATCATTTGATAATTTCATTCGAATAATCCATAGTTTAATTTTTTCATGATCTTGTTGTTGAATATTAACTAGACGAAATATTGATCCTAATGTAAAAAGTATTTTTTCTTCATTTGAATAATTATTAAATGAAGTTATATTGCAATAAGACTTATTTGAATTAATATGTCCATCAGCAGAAATTTCAAATAGAACTTTTTCATAATTATTCGTTATATTATTATTATTATATAAATAAGATAATGCTTGTTGTCGATGAAGATTTGTTAGAAAAAATTCATTTATTAATATAAATTCTCCTATAGAATTTTTAAATAATTGAATTTCATCATTTGACATTAGATAACTTCTATAAACATATAGAGATTTTGTAGATTTATTTTCTTCTATAAATCGTTGAATATCATGTATAAAAAATTGAAATATTAATAATAAATCAATATTTTGTGTACGAACGGCTTTATTTAATAAATGATAAACAAATACGTCTCTTGTATACCACCCTAATGCTTGATTAGATGAATAATTATTTTCAAATTCGCGTATAATATTTAATTCATTTTCATTTTCTTTATATTCATCTTTACATAATGATATTAATTCATTCTGACGATTTGATATTGGTTTAATCTGTACAAGATAATCATTTAATAATTTTGAATAAATAAAATTATCATTCAATTCATTATTTTCACTATTTTTACAAAAAAATTTTATTGAGAATGGTTCATTAATTTTTATTTGACTTGATTGTTCGTGATAAGAACGTATTTGTGATACTAATTCATCGAATTTAACAATAAAACTTCTAATTTTTGGATAGCGCTTAATCCAACGTTTATTTGTTACGTTATCTGAACTATAAATATAT
This sequence comes from Rotaria sp. Silwood2, assembly GCA_905329745.1. Lineage (NCBI taxonomy): Eukaryota > Metazoa > Rotifera > Eurotatoria > Philodinida > Philodinidae > Rotaria > Rotaria sp. Silwood2. Next base: position 458,492 of record CAJNSZ010000001.1, on the reverse strand, counting down.
ATTGAATAAACTTGTCGTAAACTATGCGCATTTGAAATAACTTTTTTTCCTAGACGATCATTAATAATTAATACAAAACGATCGTTTGGTAATGATTCAATATATTGAATACATTTATCATTATTTTGAAATGTTTTGAAATCATGAATAAATGTTCGTAAACATTCTTGTATTTTAATGCATTCGCTTGAATCATTAATTAGTGTATTAAGCCATATGAATGAAAATGTTTCGAAAATTTTACTTTGTTGAACATTTGTTGTCATGTTTTATTTTGTCACACTAAGATAAAATATGCATGTCTTTTCATGAGTATGATTGCATTTGACATTTTTTTTTCCTCTTTGTATTAAAAAACAACACGATTCGGTTGATTAAGGTTGTTTATTTGGATCGTATAGTTTAGTACAAAAGATAGATCAATTTGTAGATGTCACATCGGACACATGATGTTTTATATTGTTCTATATATATATATCTAAATAACATACGATTGTCTATCAAAAAAAAAAGACAAATTTTGCTAAGTCAAATTTTATTATACTTGATCAATAGAAGAAATTTATCGATGTCAACGTTGTTTTTGACAACCCATTCAATTAATTTTTATGTACGTAGAATGGACTTAAGTGTGGAAGAAGAATGAATATCTTAACATGATCGACATGACATTTTTGATTTCCTCTGTTTTTTATCTTCTTATAAATTGATTTAGCATTTTTCATGTGTGAAATTCTGGAAGTTCATTTTTCTATTTTAGAAGGCTGTTAAAGGAAAAAATTTTTGTTCTTAATTTAATAAAAAGAAAAAAAACTCTCTTCTACATGACGGAAGCATGTGAAGGAAATTGATTCGATTCCCATAGGTGACGTCTGGAGAATTATTTCTAATGCATCACTAATTGTAAATATCATTTGCGTTTTTTTTCTTTTTTTTGACATTTTAAAAATAAAGACACAAAAGATAAATCAAAAAATAACGATTATTCAAATGATAAAATAGGCAAATATTTTTTCGTCTAGAACAAATATCTTAGTACTCATGTGAATTTTTGACAATGTGCTTTATCTCTAAGAAAACAACTATGACCTTTGACGTCGTATTCTATTGAAGCTTAATGACATATTATGAAAGAATGTACTTTAATTATTTGTCAATAGCAACAGCTTATCAGGTTCTCACTCACAAAATAACTATTAGACGGCTCAAGTGAAGTAATAAAATCATTTCATAGCTTGATTGGTAACGATAGCACAATAGCAAAAAAAGTGAAAACAAAAAATGAGTAATAAAAATTTTCAAAGGGATGAAGAATAATAATCTAGGTCAAAGGTTAATAGGAGCATTATTTAAGGCTACACTTCATTATATTTAATGTATTTAACGAAACGAATGCGTCTATAATTATTATTCAGCAACATTCTGTTTTCTTTTTCTTGGTCACATGCAATCATTGTCAATGTTCCGTCACGCTTAAATTTATTACTTAACTATTTGAGGAGAAGAAAACAGCAGAGAAATGAATAATTACGAGTTATTTATGCATATTTCCATGATATTCATTTGTTTTTGCAAGTTTGATTCCATTTATTTGATGTCTATGATTTAGAAATAATAGTAAATAATTTTCAAAAGAAAGCTGCTTATTTTTCCTTTTTTTTCTTTAATGAATGTTCGTTTGTTTCGAAGGACCACAAAATAAAGAAGAATTATTTATTTATAAAGAATATAGAAAATGACACGTTAGTTTAGAATAACAGATAGACAGCCGGATTTATTTGCCTGGGTAGTTTTTAATTATATAGAACTGATTGAAGTAGGATCATTTTTCCAATTGCAATAATTCTTATTTAGGTTCTTTTATCATTTTTTAAAAGTTTTGCTGCTCAAACTAATATCAAAAATAGTAACTTTATTTTTAGTTATTTTATTTTGTTAATGTTTCAATCGACATATATATATTAATATATATAGAAGACATAATGGAATAAAATACTGACATAAACTTCAAACTCTCTTAAACTAACTGATAGATATCAAAGGGGGAAAGAAGCAAACGAAAACCCATCAATCAAAAAGAAAAATCCAAATGTAAATACATATGGCTTTGCCGAATGACAAAAAAAAAGAACATCAAAATAATAGAAAGAAAAAAAAAATTTTTGCTGATCTTTATATGGAAACGAATGCCTTAATTTATAATAAGCACAATCAAGAGGAAAATCTCATTTTTTTTTTGTTTTTTTTTGTTTTGTTCATGAATAAAAGACAACAGAAATAATAAGAATACACAACAAGACAAATGACAAGACAGACAAACACAAAATAAGATAAATGAATGAAAGTAAGACACAGCGAGCGAAAAGCGTTCGATATTTGATCGCTAAGTGAAAGAAAAACCGAGAAAAAAAAGAGGACCTAAAGGATGGGAAAAATTAATTTGTTGCTAATAGATAACAATATATTATAATGAGTAAAGAAAAATTATCCATCATTATCAATGATATAAACCATGTATAATCGGTCTTCTTGTTTATCATTGGTTGCCATTAATGTATTGCCAGGTGAAAGAACATGAAAACCAAGAAACATAAAGGTTTTAACTAAAGATGCACGATCAGAACGTGTTTTATTAAAATAGACAATAACATGTTTACAATGCAATACATCGTCGGCAAATTCTAGAAGACTGATGAACCTTGAAAAATAACAAAGTAAAAATTTTTTATGTTTAGTTTTTGGTCTAATTGTAAACTTACATTTCTTTTGATCCATCATTCAATTGTTGAGGAAGTTCTACATAAAGAGAATCACCACGTAATTTAATTGACCACAAAAGATCATGTTCATCAATAAACTCATTTAATTCTTCATTTCTCTTTTTTAATATTTCATCACCATCAAATATATTGTTATCATTAGCAAATTTCTAAATTAAATAAAAAAAAAAAAGAATTTTTTTTAATGATAAATAAAATAAAATATAATTAAAACAAACTTGAGAGAATTCTAACGATTGGATAGGTGATTCATGATGGCGCGAGGCTAATACTCGTCGTCCAACGCTGCCGCCCTCTGCGCTTACTTTCGGTGTTAAGACTGCAGCAGCTAAATAATAAAAAAAAAAAAAAAAATAATTTCTAGTATAAAATATATTTAAAAAAAAATCTTTTTACCGTTGGCAACATCAGGAATACCACGTTGGTCCGGCCGCGTTCCGATGACAAAAACGACTCATACTGTAAAAAAAAAAATAAATAAATAAATAAATAAATCTTCATTTATGAAATTAAAAAATCTAAATACTTACACATCACTACTTGATTGAATTTCAATACACGGCATGATTATAATATAATTCAATTCTTTTTTAAAAAAATAATTGACGAATAAAATTTATTTCCAATAGTAATGGTTAAATGGTTTTAACATAAACACCACTACGACAACAACAATACAACACAATACAGTCGAATGATTACGCACTGCGGGTTTATGTCTATGCAGCGCCTTTTATATCTTCTAGAAAGAACGAAAGAAAAGAAAATGAGAAAAAAAAGTGAATAAGAAAACGTCAGATAGAAAGCAGAAAAAAAAGAGAGAATAATAGAAGGGCCGTCTCTTATTTCTTTTTTCCTTCGTCATGACGCACTCTATATATATATATTCTCTCTTTCTTTTTGATTGGGCATCGAACCCTTCTCTCGTTTTTTTTTCCTTCATTAATATCAATCTTCATCGAGTGGTTCTGAGTATAATCATGTGATATTGTTACTTTTTTTTTTACTGAGTCTTGTTCTAAGTCTAAAGAGACCTTTAATTCATGATAAAACAGAAAAAAAAAGAAAAAAAAACAACAAGCGATAACGCTTTAAAATTATATTATGGTTCTCATATCTTCATTTTCGTTTTTTTATGTATTAAAAAAAGAAATTTCTTTTTTTCTTATCCTTTGTAACAAATAAATGAAAATAGATTACACGTATACACACACGCAAGCATTAAGACTGCGAGTAAAAGACAAAATATATATAAATATATACACATGAAAAAAAATTGTCAACATTTATATGTTGTGGGTATTTTTAACGTTGTAATTAACAAGATGGGGAAAAATCTAAGTTTCAAGAATATAATAACAAAGAAAAAAAAAAAAAGAGTAGGAAGTAATATTTATAATAATAGTTTTCTGACAGCATGGAATTATTATATGCTGATATAAATTTTTTTGCACTGGACAGCATTATCAACAGAATAGATATATATATAAAGAAGTAAATAACACCGGGATTAATTTGCTTGTTGAAAAAAAAAAAGATTTAATTTCCATTCGAGATTTGATCTGATTTTGTATTCGAATTGGAAGATAGACAAACGCCTGTTTCAACACTTAATGCAAGTGCTTCAAGCCATGGATGAGATACACAAAATGCAGGTCTTTATTAAACGAAAACAGAATAAATAAATAAATTGTTTTTTTTTAATATTTATTACCTTGAATCAGGATTTATGTCGCAACAAGCTATGGCTATAGCAATAAATTGTTTTGGACAATCTTTACTACAATATTTTTGATTAAATAAATGTACATTTAAACCAAAATCTTGTGTACGAGGTAAATAATCAGGATCAGCTTGTACACGCCCAATAATCTAATTGAAAAGATTCAGTTTTTGTTTTTGTTAGAATATTTGATTTACTTCACAAAGCATTATTCCAAATGAAAATATATCTACACGTTCATCATAACATTGACCTTTTAACATTTCAGGTGCCATCTAGAAAAACAGGGAAATATATATGTAATCAATTTTGTTTTGTATTATCGAAAATGATTACCCAATAAGGTGACCCAACCACTGTGTATCTTAAACAGAATAATCAATAGATATTTTCTTTCTCGTATAGTAGAAAATTTTGATTTATTTACCGTTGTCGATCTCTTAATAACTGACGTCGAGTTTTAGGTCTAACAACAACAACATTTCCATTTGATGTTATTGTTGTACTTGTACTTCGTTGTTCTCGTCGAAAATTAATTGATGAACTATCGTTTATTTGTGTTGTTATATCATCATCATCTTCAAGGTTTATTCTTGACAAACCAAAATCAGCTACAACAACATGTCCATCGGATTTAACTAAACAATTTGAACTATTTAAATCACGATGAATTATATTACATGAGTGGAGATATTCCTTTAACAAAAAAAAACAATGTAAATAATAATTAAAAAACAATAAATAAAGACATTTTAATATTTTATTACCATTCCGGCAGCTATGTCTTTTGCATAACGTAAACGTTGTAACCATGTTAATGATATTGATAAATCATGAATAATATCTTTTAATGTGCCACCATCAATATAATCTTTTAAGAATTAAATAATAGAGAAAAGATTGTTTTTTATTTCATTTTCAACAATAAATTCTAAATACAGACCTACAAGGAAACACATTTCATTATCTTTATCAAGAAGTAAACCAATGAAATTGAGAACATTTGAATGTTTTAATCTTTTAAGAACTTGTACCTAAAATAGAATAGAATACATGAATTTAAGTAGTTAAATAAGAATACAAAACCACACGCATATGTGATAAACAAAACATTTATTCATCGTTATCATCATCATACTTTTTTTTCTTCAAGTAGAAAAGGAAGTAAAAGATACCACTTGACAAGATATTTTAAAAAATAATGAATAGACTATTTATATCATTCTAAAAATAAAGTTAATTATTACTAAACTCATGCGGTTCTTGATCAATGATAGAAAGCAGGTGACGAGGGAATGACAAAAGTTGACAAACAACAAACTTTTTTCAGAAACAAGTAGATCAAACCATTAACTGAGAAGATTTTCTATTTAAGGAAAAAGTTGGACGGTCTTAATAGAACATGCTATATTAAGTCTATATTCTTTTGATCTTCTGAAAATTTTCATTAAAGAATTATCTTACTTCTTTAACAAAAATTTTTTGTGCTTCTTTATCAAGTGTTTTTGTTTCTTTCATAACCATTATCTGACCAGTTTTTCTAAGTGTAACCTTCAAAAAAGAAAAGATTTCATATATATATATATAAAAAGAAATTTTTTATTCATTTACTGTTCGTGCAATACCATAGAAACCTTGTCCAATAATAGGACCAAAATCAAGTTCATTTGCACGAAATACTTCATGTCGATTAAGATCATGTACAGATGATGAACGTACTATTGGTTGTGATCGCCGTTTTATTGTTAACATTTGATAATTAGAACTAAAAAGAATCAGTATTCTTTTTTTCTTTCTTACTTATTATTTTCTTAAATAGACTCACCTATCAATACTATGATTAGGCACTGAATGAGAACGTATTCGAATATTTGTACTATGTTCATTATCAGTTATATGATTATGATTATAACAACTATTTCGTTGTTTTTTTGTATTTGTTGATGATTCTTCATAAACAGAATCACATTTAATAGCTGTTGATATATGTGCTTGAATACGACGAAGAAAACGTGTAGCATCTGTTGCACTACGACTTCGTGTTAATGTACGTTTTGGATCAACAATAAAACGTTGAATAAAATGAACAAGCCACCAACGAGTTGACTTTAAGAAAAAAACAAAATGTAAAAATAAAAAGTAAGATGTAATGTAAAAATCTTGGTACAAAAAATATCAAACTCTATTAAATCATATTGGGAATTTCTAAACGACACAATTGATTTTTGTTAAAAGGAGTAATATCTGTAGTACAAATTTTGTACTAAAAATAATTTCTGATAAGGAATAGTTAAAAAACCGAATATCGGTGAAAAATCGTTCTCGTAACTTCATTTTCTATTAAATTTTTAACATCACACGTAGAATGAACAAATACATTTAATAATAATTTTTGCAGTGTAGAGAGTGCTCGTTTCAATAGTTCTTATAGAGGATTGGCATGAAACTTTATTGAAGGTTGCCTACATCAATTATCTCTATCAACAGATGGAATAGTACAAAAACTTGTCAGTTTAGTGTCGGTATGGATTTCAGATCGATCTCATCTTGGATATATTAGAAGGTAAAATTACTGTTGATTTTTATATCAAAATATAGGTTCTTCCGAAAGAGACTGTATAATTTGATCGTTCTTACTACTTGGTCATTTTACAATAATATAAAAATATATTTTTTAAATTATTTTCTTTTCTGCTAAGTTTCTATGATGTGATATATTTTTAAAAACTAACCATTTGTGTATAAATCATTGCATGCTTCAGTAGTCACATTGTCTAGTTATAAATATAATGTTGAAGTATGTGAACGGTCAAGTTATAATCTTGATTTTAACGCTATTGAGCTGGTATAAAACATTATGAAACAGAAACTTAAAATAACGAATTTAAAATTACAAGATGAACAAGAGAAGGCGACCGATGAAGCATACAATGACCTATCAACGCTTAGTATCTTCATGTTGAACTTTTAATTATATTAAGTGTCTATTCTTGCCCTATTCATATCTATGCTGATAAAAGTATTCCATACATAAACAATATGTTTTATATCAAAAATACGATTCGCAATAGTTTTGTCGCTGGTAGAAAGCTGATATCGATAAATTTTCAAGTTGCTGATAGAAAATTTATAGTTAGAACATGCCTCTTTTTTACAAAAAAAAAATCATTTATTTTCAAGTTGACCATATGGTCTAAATTAGTTTAAATTTTTACCAAGACTTTTGTATCGCATGTTAAATAAAATAATAAAAACAAAAAACATTGTCACTTACATCAACACGAATATTAACTCGATTATGATAATTAGTCGAACGAGATTTACGATTATCCGAAATTCCATTTTTACTAAAAAAAAACAAATTTAGAATTGACTTTGTTTATACTCAACACTTACGATGATATTTGTAAATTCTTTTTATTTCCACCACCACCATAATCATCATCTGTACGATTTTCATTCATATTTGAATGCCCATTCTGTTTTATAGTTAATTTATCCATAGCCATATGAATTTGTTTTAGTTTTAATTGTTGATAATTATTATTTGATAATGATTGACATGCATAAGATTCTACAATCATTGTTTTTAATTACTAGATTAATAAACATCTAAATGAATAAATGATGTAAAATTATTTTTTGTTTTGTTTTTTTATTTTTTTCAATAAAATAAAAGTCTCAGTTTAATTGGCCAATAGTTATCCCACGAAGAATAGAATAATCAATTGAAATTTCTTTTCATAAGCTAACCGAAAATTAATCTTTCAATAATTATTTATTCTTTGTGTACATCCAACATTCTCAGATGTTTTCAAGACCCCTGCTTTATCATCATTGACTTTTATGAATATTACTCTTTTTTTCTTTTTTATGATAATCCGTACTTACTTGATAACAATACAATTCTGTTTTATTCAAGAGCTCATAAAAAAAGAAATAACTGTGTATTTCTTTCACATATACATACTATCTGAAATAAATAAGAGAACGAAAGATGTTAAATGATGGCACATTGTATAATACGAATCGAAAAGAGAAAGACAAAAAAAAGTATCTTTAAGCTTTAAATAAACATTGTTGTTAAACACGGTATATACGTAGGTGAAGAAATAGAACGGAGAGCGAACGACTAATATCAATACGACTATAATTTTGTCAATATTAGATGTCAATGGATTATTCAACTGAGAAAACCGATTTGGATGTTTGTTGAAGTTTTGTTTTTGTAATGTCAATCGACGAAAGAAATTTTGTGACTCATACTGAAACGAATTTCTATATATGAGCTAATATGATGAAATATAATAATGAAATATCTCTTGTTAAAGTGTGATATTTAGAAACAAAAAACAATCGAGGAATAAGACTTAATATGATTTTGACTCGAATTGAAGAGAAATATTTGTTTCTAGTTCATCAATCGAGTAGAGAAAATATGAATCTTGAACGAGGAAATATATTAGAGTAATGTAATTTCTTTTTTGGATGTGCGCGTATGCTGTCATTGGTGCCTAGATCATATCTTGATTTAGTCAAGTGTAATAATAAAATTGCTGTCGGAGCTCAAGGAGATATTTATGATAAAAATAAAACTTTCTCCAAAGAAAGAATAGACACTCTATAGTTCTTGTTTTACAGTTACACAGATCTATTTAAAAGAAAATCAGAAACAAATAACTGACTTACATCATTAAAAATAAAAATAATCTCGAGATTTTCAAAAAACCAATATTTTAACAAACTTATATTCATGAACAACAAAGGACATTTGACATCAACCAATCACTACGAACAAATAATCATTGAACTATTCACACTATTCACATATTTTCTATTGGATAGAAAGAAAATACAAAAGTTGTTTACCTTAAAATCTTTAAAAATTGGATGGCGCTAGTTATCGATTTAAAAAAAAATCTTATTTCAAAGGTTATACATATATATCGCTTTATTTTTCTACTGATTGGCGTTCTTTGTATAATCTATTATCTAACAACATATAGATGCATTATTTCATTTTGTTATTTTAAATATGGATGAAAATAATTCTTATTCATTATTATCTCAACAAAATATAAATGAAAATGATGAAGAAGAAGATGATGATGATATTATGACACCACAGGAACTTTTTCAACGTTTACAACAAGCATGGTTAAATGAAAAATATTCGCCTGTATTACTTAAACATGAAAATCTTCTTGTTCTAGCAACATTTGAATTACTTGATGATATTGAAAAACGTTTGAAAACAAGTGAACATAAAAATACATCATTTCGTTGGTTAATGCATAGAACAGAATATAATCGTCTTTATTTTATATTATGTTCATATATTCGAACACGTTGTTTTAAAATTGAAGAATATCCATCAGCAGCATTAAGTTCAGAAGAACTTTTATCACCTGAAGAATGTGTTTATGCACATACATATTTAAATAATATAAAACAACATTTAAAAAAAAGTGTTCTATCTGAATTAAAATCTGAACAACAACAACAACAGCAACAAAGTGATGATAATACATTAATACAACTTTTACCTAAACCAAATTTAAATGAATTTGTATTTTTTCAAGCTGATAAGCCAGTTAATGGGTTAATTTTATCAAATGAACTAAATAATAATGGTGCTGCAAATGATATTATTGATTTAAAAAATGATGATCAATATATTATGCAATTTAAACATATACATAAACTATTATTAGAAAAACAAATTCATCTTGTCTAGTTTGATAGTTTGAAAATAAAAAAAAAGACTTTTCTTTTTCTTTCTTTATTCAATTTTCATTTTTGATACAATCAATCGTACTATCTATGGAAAAAATCCATCTTAGTTGAGTGATATTATTTTTCTAGGTACTTACGAAGGAACTATACCAAGTATAATTCGCTGTTTGAACTCACAAGGAGATATTGATAAGACTAGAAAAATTCTAAAAGGGTTGATGCTCATCATTGCCTCCTGGAGCCGAGTTATGACCATTTCACTGGATTTTCGATCTAGAATTATGTCCATAGATAAATAGATCTAATGACTCTTAGAATGTTCATTTGTCAAGACATTGAATTTCAAACAAATAGTCGATTGTTGCTTTAAAAATCAAATACCTATTTTTGCATCAGGACAGCGGCTCAGTAGGTCAGCTTACACCTCTAGGCATAATTCGACTTCAGAGGCCTATCAACACAAACCATTTTAACACATTCGCGGCGATATGACCCACTGGTGGGTCACACTATATGGTGATCCAGAAATGTCTGTAACGCACAAAAAATGGAATATCTCTGCCATATTTTGGCCAACGGGGTTGATCCTTTTACCGCTAATAAAGGGATGCTCACAGCTCATATTCATATGAGAAATGTTGATAAAAGCTAATTTAAAGTATTGGGATTTTCTTGAATATAAGAAATGGAACTTTTCATGAATTATGAAAAAACAATATTAATATCGCCGCGAATGTGTTAAACTTTGTCTAGTCTTACTGAGACTGAAAACTAATCATCATCGAATACAAAGCTACTAGTCAAAAATTCATTTCAACAGTTATTTGTGTAAATGGAACCAGTTCGACAATCTTATTCTTGAATGATGGATTTCAGAAATATCATTTTTTTATTGTTGGATTTTGTTGCTTTAACTTGACAGCGATAGTACAAAGGAATTACAAACATAAAGCGTGTCTATATTTTAAAAAGAAATTTAGTTTGATGAGCTCTACATTTTTTCAGACTTTCCAAGTGATTAATAACATGATCTTATATTAACATAGTTTAAACAAAAGAATAATTTATTCTATTTCTTTAAGATTTATTTTTGTTGTTTCATAATCATACAATGACGTCACCATTGGATACACTCACTTCAAACAATGTCAAAGATTTGCTTTCTGATAAATATATTCTAATTCTTGGTGATTCAGGTAAATAATTTCTTTTTTTCTTAAGAAATCAATAAACCTTTAGATTTTTTATAGTCGTTAGAGGTTTATATAAAGATCTAATTAAATTTTCAAATGTAGATGATTTCCTTAGTGAAGAAGAACTTCGTGTTAAAGTAAAATAAATTTTTTGTTATCAAAATACAACGGAAACAAAAAGTCATTTTTCAATTCAAAGGGTGAAAAACGTTTCTATGGTGATCGATTAATCAATGGTGGTGTTCAAAAAGGTCTTACAAATGGAATTGATTATGAAGAAGTAAAAATCATGTTCCTATATTTCTTTGGATAAATAAATATTTTGAATAGGTTCGTGAACATATAGCTGGTGGTCTACGCCGTATTCGATTTTATTTTTTGACAAGATGTTATTCATCCTATATGAAAAATGTTATATTTAATGATATTAAAAATCAAGCAATTAAACCAGATATAATTATAATGAATAGTTGTTTATGGGATATATCTCGGTAAGAAATTAATATGATGAATATTCTGTTATATAGTATTTTTTTGTTTTTTGCTTTTAGATATGGAATTCATTCAATGAGATCATATCAACGAAATATTGATCGTATAATGGGTTCATTTCGACAAATGTTACCCGATGCACTTTTTCTATGGCTTTCAGCATTACCTGTTTCAAATTCATCGAATGGTTAGAAAAGTTTTTATTTAAATTTTTTTCTATTTGCTTTTTTGTGTGTTAATCTAAATTCAAGGAGGTGTCATCATATCAAGCGCTGAATATATACGACCAATTCTACCAGGTGAGATTTACAGGTTGATCTAAATACTCACTGAACAGTTTGTGATTGCAAAAAATTTTGATAGAAGTCAAAAAAAGAGCTGCGGTTTTTACTGTTGAACAGGGAAGACCTGACAGACTTTTAAAAAATCAAGATTAAATGAACTGATATATTCAGAATTTAAAATGTTATAGAAACTCCCAAAATCTTCGTTTTTTCGAAAAAATCTTCCTAAAAAAACTTTAAATATTATGTTTCTTCTATTTTGGTGACTTTTGGACCGTCTTGTAAATACTTCGAATGCAAAGTTCAATGCTTCTATGTTTGATTATCTTGTACATGTTTTCATTGGTATTAGGAATGTGGAGTATTAATATAAATACTGAACAGTGTGTCATCGACACAGAATTCACTGAGACACTAACTTATCGAAATATGTCTTCTGTTTGTAGTTGTATTCTCCAACACTTTAGTGAACATTGATGACAGGATGTACTAAATACACAGAGTCGATGACATCGGTGTTCAATAAACTGAAACTGTACATTTTTAATTAGCATGCAATATACAAAAAATTTGCTAATATTTAATCCTTATGCAAAAATACATGAATGCAAAATTATTTTTTGTTTTATTTTCTTAGGTCTTATTCGAGATGGAAATTATTATTGTTCTCAAGTAAATATAGTGTCATTTTTCGTTCAATTCATCTTTTATTTGTCTTAGATGTGTAATATTCATAATGTTCTTTATATTGATGTTCATACTATCTTTTCAAATATGTTACATCTTCGTCAACCAGATGGCATACATTGGTATATTGTTTATTATACATATATATATATATCGAATATTGAAAAAATAATTTTCATTTAGGTGTGCAATTGGTAATCGTATGATAAATGAAATAATATTAAATTATGTCAAAGCTTATTATGATGGTGCTAAAAATTTTAAATGTCTTCGATTACGTGCAGAATTAGGAAATAAAATAAATACATTTAAACAACGTATGAAAGATCATAATAATCATTCGAAAATTAATTATCTTGATCAAGATATATCTGATGATGAAAATGAAAAAGATAAAATAGAAACATCATCAAAGACAATAAATAATAATAATAATAAATCATCAAAATTAAAACGTAAACGAAATAATGATGATAATGAAAAAGAAAATAATCAACATCACCGTAAAGTTATTATAAAATCACCAATAATTAAAAATGAACAACGAACAGTTGTAATGAAAAAATCGATTGATGAAGTCGAAATAAAAAAACAACAAAATTTAATTGACAATCAAACAATTGAATTTAATCATGAATATTGTGATGTTATGTATGATAATGAATTTGAAGGTCTTCATCTTTTACATTTTTCTTCATATGATATTGAATCTCCAGTAAATATCAAAGATTTTCAATTATCAAACAATATTATTCGAATTCAAAATGAACAGATAACAAATAATGATCTTACAGTTGATATTAAACCATCAGAAAGTATTGTAACATCAGGTAAGTTATGCTTTTCTGTCATTGTTATTAGAAATATGTAGGATGTGGATAAGGACTGGAAAATCTTTCTCCGTTAGGCTACGAAGAAAGCTTATTCTGTACACCTCTAGTTGTTATATACATAAGAAGTAAAATAGAAAACAAAACACAAATTTGCATTGGTTAAAACTTCTGATAACAGCATTTTCTTTTCAACTGATACTCATCAATAAAATAGATTAATCGCGATTTATGCTATTGTTATTCTATTGTCTTTTAGTGCCATTAACAATATCAAATAATGAAAAACGAACGATCGATGAACCAGGTAAATCTTTAAAATTCTTATTTTTTTTTTGTTTTTCTTCTTTTGTTTTTTTTTTGTAGATTATATCATTCTTTCATCAGATGATGAAGAGGAAAAAATAACACGTATTGTTCCTTCATCATCTACGACTACTATTTTACCTATTTATTTATTAAATCGTCTTTAGTAATATTGAATAAACATTTCAGAAAGCTTTCATTCCTGATTCTTGTGGTTTTTTGCCTTTGTCCATGTGTATATATGCATATTTACAGATAAATCTCATCTTTACTCTTATGAAAGTCTAATTTTGTTCATTGTTTCTTTTCTTTTTTTTTTGTTTTTCTAAATAGTATTAAACTTGTTTATAAGTAAAAAAAAGCAACAACAACAACAACAAGAAAACAACTGATGTATTCGAATTATTCAGATGCTTTTCGTATTTGTGGTGGATTGTTTTGTTTAACTTTTGTTGGATCATATTTATATGTTGGTACAGCTGAACTTATACCAGCACGACGAAATATGTCATCTAGAGAATAGAATTAAAAAAGAAATTTGATGCAATATTCATGTATATTAATCAAACCTCCTAATTGCTTTCGTTTTTCAACTTCAGCTAATAATTTGCTATTACGATAATCTAAATAGATATTATTAATTTTTTTTTATTGATAAATCTATATCTTACTTTCTCGAAGTCCGGCAAGACCTTTTTTCTTTTTAATTTTTGTATCTACTCTTTTTGGTGGTGGTGCTGGTAAGTGTAACTTTTGTCGAATAGATGGTTGACGTAGTACAACTGATTGAACTAATGATATAACATTTGAAGTTGCCCAATAAAGTGTTAATGCCTATTATTTAAATATTAATTCGTATGAATATTAAAAAAAAAATTAGAATAATTTTACTGATGAAAAATGCACAGTAAAAAACAATGAAAGAAATGGAATCACACGTAATGCATTACGACCAATGGGTCCTAAATTTGCCGTACGCATACCCGTTTCAATACCAAGCTAAATAAGCAGAATGAAAATAAAGATCGCAAATTATTATTTTTGAATGATGTATAGAATACATTACTTCCATGGTAACAAACATTGTAACTGCGGTAAATACTGGTAAAATATAATAAGGATCAGCTACAGTTAAATCTGGAAACCATAACACTCCCCCATACATCATACTTTCAAGAGGATAATTAGCTAAACCACGAATACCAAGGAAAAGTGATATGAAAAACGGCATCTAAATAAATCCTGTGATAAAAAAGTTTTTAAATAGATAAAAAAATTTTACCTGCATAAATGGTCCAATCATTGCTTTCCATGGTTTAATATCAGAATATTTCATAAATTCCATTAGATCACTACCAGCTCTCATGACTAAAATAAAAATTTTTCGTGAAATACGATCTAACAGGAGTATCGAAGTATATGGAATAAATACTTGGACCTCATAGACCATTACCGACACCTTAGCAATAGCTTTTTATATTCAATCAAAATCACTTATAAAAAAACATATTTCTTACTAGCTAATTGATCATTTCGAATACGTGCTTCTTGTAATTTTGCTTGTAATTCTTGTAATCTTGGCATATGTAGTTGCATTTTTCCAGCACTTCGTTGATTATAAATTGCGATAGGTGTTGTCATCGTACGAATAATGAATGTACCTATGTATTTTTTTTATTTATCTATCAATAACAAAACGTTTTAAAAATTTTGTTATTAACTTACCGAGTATAATTGTTGCCCACCATGGTAAACCAACATTAGCATGAATAAAATCAAGACCTTGTTGTACCCAACCAGTTGGTATATACCATTTACCAAGACCAAGTGTTGATAGAGCTGGTTCACCAGCAGCATTGAAAAGAAATTCAATAGGTACATCCGACGGTATAGTTGGTGGTTCAGGTATATAACCGAATTCATCTGCTTCAATTTTTGGATCATCAGATACCGTTGGTATTGGGGATACGATTGTGACAGATTCTGATGTTGGATGAGTAATATTTGCAGGCCATGGATCAATGGTTGCTGACGTTGATGATTTCCAAAATTGCCATGATAAAGAACGTTTTAATACAAGTTGAGATGAATTTATTGGAAATAATCTTGACGAAGAAGAAAAATTTCGAGCAGAACAACAAAGTTTCGGCTATATAAAAGATTATCATTGATAATGAAATATGTAAGTATATAATTTTTACCTGTCTAGATAGACGAACTAATGAAATCGCAAGACGACTACAGTGTCTTAATTCCATCTATAATAGAAACGCATTTTTCTAGACATATATGTTTAACCACTATGAATCGATAATTACTATTAACTGATTAATTTATCTCATATGTAACACAATAGTTTTGCTTTAATTATTATTTCCTTGTAACAATACAAATGAAATTCTTTCAACCACAATCTATTCCATTGAGTATTCATTTACAATTATATATATCACTGGATAACTGAATCAATAGAATACAATTTAACGAGGTTTAAAACTTTGATTAATATTCAAAATGATTTGCGAATATGTCAAATGAGTTATGAGAAAATAGTAATTCTTTTTTTCTGAATAAAACATAAAAGTCATTTTGTGTATAAATCATACGCTAATTTTACTTGTTATATAGGAAAAAGAAAATAACAATGAAAGAAAAAAAAAGAAAAATCATTTTTTAGATGATTGTTTACAACATGGTGCAAGTTCAGGCATACGTTTTGGATATAGAAGACGCATGTTTTTACGTTGTTTACCACGCAGAACACGTAATCGAGCGACTTCTTCTTGAAAATCACGGTGTTCATTTCTAGAAGAATACGTACAATAATTATTTAATTTAATCTTAGAAAAAATAAAACAAAACTTTTACCTAAAAAGACCATGTTCACGTAAACCTTCCATTAATTGATACATTTCTCCATAACGTGGATAATAATTCATTGAAACAAGTGTACCTGATGTGTGTGGACGATCGTCAAGAAAACGAAGAAATTTCTCGTGTTGTTCTTGATGCTGTTTTTTTGAAAATACTATTTTAGGATATTCAGTAAAGATTCGTTGACTTAAACGAATCATTCGCTGAGCATATGCACTCACAGGTGCTGTCATATTAGTTTCTGAAACTGTATTAGATCATAATAATTATTATTTATATGACAAGAAATCAAATCGTTGAAAAATTATTCTCTGCTGTATTCTCAATAAAATAATTTATATTTTATATTTGTAAACAAATAAAAACTCATTGGTTGATCTGTTTCTTCCAATTGTAGTTAACAGCGACGCTCGCGACGAGTTGAGATAAGTTTTGCGCATTCATTTTTATTTAATCTTTACATCAAGAAATAGAATGTAAAACTTTATTTAAAATTCTAATAATAGTACAAAATAATTTTATTGTCATTTATATTGATAGAATATGATATAGATATTGTGCAACAATAAAAATATATAACGAAATAAAGTATTATTAGTAACTTTTTGTTCATATGCATCATGATCTTTTCTTATTTCTTCTTTTCTTTATATGAACAACATCAAAATTTACTTGTATAAAGATTCGTTTGATTTAGCATTAGGACTTGTTTTAGACTAACCGACAAACGTGAAGCAAAAAAAAATTTTCCGAACAGAATTAGGATGAAAGTAAATGTACTTGGACTTTTTCTATTTTTTTCAAGAAAAAATACAAGTATTCATGAGCGATACTTATACTCTGAGAAAAGTACTTGTACTTTAACTTGAAATAAGAACTAGTATCTTTTTGTGTCTTTGAAAAATCCTTCTATTGCGCTGAAATTTTAGCAATTCCTCATAATACTAGAAGAATTACCATGAGTTTCAAATCCTCACAATGTTCAAATTGGCAACTAATGCATGTCTCTTGCCGAACTGTAAAGTTGTGTGTGTTGCTCGCTATATTTAAGTAAAAGTATCAAGTCCTTTTTTCATACTTTAGTGTAAATCCATGGACACGTAGAGACTTAGGCCTATAGTATTTGTACTTGTCCTAACTTTGCTCTGAATTCCATTGATTATTCTTTTCGTCGATTCACTGAGTTGGTTTTGTTTTATAACTTGTCTATATGGAAAAAAAGATCCATTCATTTTATCGAATATAAATGGAAAAATAGTTCTTTTCTTCTTCGTAAGTCAACTTCTTTTCGACTAAGAGTCCATCTTAAGAAGGTTGTTGGTTAACTATTATAACCCAATCAGGAGAATGTCTGCTTGTAGAAAGATAAAAGAACTCTCGAAAATTATTTTCTCAAATACCTGCCAGTGAGCACTTATTGATTACATGATTGGTCAGCTACGTCCATTTCTACTTTCAACGAAATTCTTTTTTCGTAGAGGCAGACATGTCTCTTACATTCATACGAGATATTTTATTTGGTAATTTCGTTACCTTTTTTTCCGAACAGTTCTTCTAATTATCAATTCTATTTTTACCAAATAAAGATTATGTCCATAATAGGTATACACCGAACTGGAACGTTCGGGTTCGATCTTGACTACGATAAATGTATACACGGCGAAATAAATAATCCGAGAACCGAAAGTCTGTAGAAATACTAGAATACCCGATACCGTGCGAACTCGTTGGACAGTTTACGAACCTGAACGCGAACAGTTTGTGCAGAACACTGAGCCAATGTTCGGATTCGGTGCATGCCCAGTCTACACAGTTGGTAATGAAGATGACTTGATGATAATGTATTCTGTTCTATATCTGCAGCACCATTATTAAGAGAAAGGGTTCTTAAGTCTTAGCCTATGCTGTTATAGGTCTTCATCATACTGACGAGGGAAGTCTTCGAAATGATGACATGATTGTCTCTAGAAAAATAAATGACTGCATGTAGCTCATTGTACTGATTCCAAGTATCATAGTTCTGGTGGTTCATATGCTTTTCTAGATTCTATATTATAACGACCAATGCTTTTCTAATAGAGATGTTTTTTTTTTATCAAATACGATATCATATCTGTTTACTATGTGTCATCAAATGAAAAACATCATCGGAAAAACTTTTTTAAAGATATTCTCACCTTTTATGTCATAAACTAAGCTATGTTGTAGCGAGAACTACAATACTTCACAAAATTTATTACAACTGAAGTAATGCAAAAGAAACACATGCAGCAGCTAATGATTATTTTCCTATTTTTTACTGTGAACCTAATTAGTATCATTTTTGCTATTTTCGTTTATAAAGGTGATATTTGAACTATTAATGAAAATGGGAATTGCTAAAGTGTTTAAAATGTAAAGATTTTTTATACTACTTAACTACAATTTACACATTTTGATAGGTTACATCCATTTACACAGCAATTGCCATTTAATAACGATGGTAGAATCTCACTTGCTCTTGGATCGCTATTCGTAAAACTGCATGCATACCATGAATAAAGTATCTTTGTATTTCAATATTGGTGAAGAAAATTGATTGTGAATCAATGCATTTAATTTAATTATATTATTTCTCTCAATCATACTAGTGTTAATTTGAATAAGATTAACACAATGATAAACTTCTTCCGCAAAAGTTTCTAATAATCGATTCAAATATCTGTCTATAGGCTGTATTCTATCAGTTGTTTTAGGTGATATCTGTATATAAATGAACACCAATATCATTTGATTGTAATTTATCATAATCATTCTGGTCATTTTGAGCATTCTAACTATCGAATAACAACAAACAATGTTTACCTATAGATGTTTGGAAAATCTTGTCTCACTAATGTTCTACTAGATTTTAATAATATGTCTGGAAGTCTCTTGTAGGCATCAACACACTAATCCGATTAATTTTCCCCTTAAACTTATCATAAATTGTACGGCGTATAAATGACTTACAGCATTTCTCGTTGTTACTATTAATGCTGTCTCATTTTCATCGTTTATTTTATTGTGACTGATTTTCTACTTTTACATGAAGATATACCGTGATGTCTTTTGAAAATTGATAGTCAATGATTTGATACTGTAGAGTTTTCAGATTTATTTGATTCAGCTGCTTTCAGTATCCACCTTTGTAAATTCACATGATGTACTCATAAATTTTGTTGACATACTTCACAAAATAATTATAAAATGTTTTTCAGATTTTGTGCCGTGTTCTAATAAATATTTTCTAAATTTACTAACATAATTTTTATTTGGTAGAACATTATAACAATGATATATAGATTTTTATGAAATACAACATTCTTTTATTAGATATATTGTTCATCAGCGAATTGAATATCTTTACGCATAAAATCAATTGAATATCTCATTCAATGACGATATTATTTAAAATTTAAATCTCTAAGATCTTCATCTGCTGAAAATGAACTAATTCATGTTGATCTTCATCACTTGATTTATTATAGCCAACTGAACTATTCCTTCATAATATGCAGTGTTGTATCGTCATTATAAGCGGATACACTGAAATCATTTAACAATATCATTGTTTTAAATAACTGTTATGCTAATTCACTTTCAGTTGTTGTCAATATTGTTTGATTTACAACAATATCAGCAGCGAGTATATTTTATATTTATATAAACAAAAGACTACTTACTCTTACATCAGTTCAAAGCTTCGATTCAGTCAACATTAGGAAAAAGTCATTCTTTTTCTAAAGTAATATTAGTTATGAAAATAGAGAAAGAAACTAGTGGAGATTGTGCTTAATAGATCATATATGTGTATCACAAGGAAAAGGAGAGCATGATGCGTGTTCCACATTTCAACGCTAGGTGTTTAAAAATTTCGATATTATTAATTTAACGAATGAACGGAGATGACTGATCAAAAGATAACTAGCGAGTAAATTGCACTATGTGCGTTTCATCATTTTGAAATAAATAAAAAGGTAATATGCACCATTAGAATAATGGAAGTGTAGTCAACTTCGACTTGAATAAAAAGCTATTTGACCAAATGTAAATTAATTTACTAAGATATCGTACTTGGATACATTCTCGATATAGACTACCGAAACGAATAGTAAATCGAGCAGATTTATGTAATTATACATAAAATTCATTCTAACATCATCATGCATGAAAATCAAGTCTAAACTAGTATTCTTGTATACTTACTCTTTCTTTGTTTTACGATGCATCTTCATACTTGACAGTAAAGATCAAAATGTCTTCATAAACAAGTATGTTTCATGATATTTCATTCGGTGACACATAGTAAATGGATTAGATATCTTATTTGATAAAAAAGACACCTCTATTAGAAGAGAATTGGTAGTTATAATATAGAATCTACAAAAGGCATATGAACCGCTAGAATCTTGATATTTAGAATCAGCACAGTGAACTGTATGTACTCATCTATTTTTCGAAGAAAAAGAGAGTCACCATTTTGGTGACTTGCTTTATTAGCTGTCTTCTTCGAATTTAACTACTTGATGAACAGTTGAAATTTTTATATAGTTACCGCAAACAGAAACTTCAAACAGTATCATTGGAGTCTCCCGAATAGTGAAATCATTTAAAAAATTGACTATTCTTTCATACGATATTAGCAAAATTCGGCACACTATTGAATCAACATAGTATTGTAGAACTGTGAGATGTTTGGGTACTATAGAGAAACTATGAAAATATGGTTTTTCTCCTTTATGTTTTCAAAATATTGACCAATTATATACAATTTGAAACAGAACATCTGAATATTCACTTTTGAGTCTGGTCAATGCATATATTCTGAAATGCAAATAAGAAGCACAGCAATTGTTAATGCCTATGCTTTTTATCTAACTACTATCACATCAAGTGTTATTGATTCACATCTTTGAACATTTAAATGAAAGAAATAGTACAATAATGTAATGTAGCTTGGTTGAAATTGATTCGTTTATATTGCACACTGCACAATTGTTAGGACCACCATTATCATATGTACAGATAATATGAATCAATAACTTGATAAATATTCATTTCTAATTCAAAAATGAAATTATTGATTTCATTTAACTTCAAAGCGTTTTTGAAATCAGATACTCCATATATCATCTTCTATATTTTTTGAAAACTGCATTAAAACAAAATTGAAAATAAATAAAACAAAGAATTTTTTTTCGTATTTCTCAGGAAACTTTTTTAAAACTACGTGATATACATTTTGTGCATTTAAAAGCAACAAAAAAGCTTACGACACTCGGTATTCCCAGGCGGTCACCCATCCAAGTACTAACCGAGCCCGACGTTGCTTAACTTCAGTGATCGGACGAGAACTGGTGTATTCAACGTGGTATGGCTGTAAGCATACAACACTGTTTCTTTTATCAACTTTATAGTTCCCTAGACTTGAATCAGTTTTCTATTACTATTCTTATACAAAAAATAAACAAGCATTATTGTGAATCATATATACATAGGATCAAAATCTAATTGTAAGAGCGTAACATAACACACGTTTTGAGTCTGATTGTAGCTTATGGTTATCTTTCGACAAATAAATACTATTTTCTGCTATATAATTTTGTACCATTCTAGAACCTAACTTCTCCATGAGATCAATCACGCCATTAATGGGAAACCTCCGAACATCAGAAAAACATAGCGACTATGACAAAACAAAGGAATCAAATGAAGACCACCAATAATACTGATTTGGTGAAAGAGTTACTTTGTTCATTATTTGCAGTCATCGAAAACATCTTCGATGTGTTTTTCGACAGGATGTTTATAAAAAAAAACATCGGTACCATACACTACAAAGCTCCGAAAATGACAAATGAGAGGTTGTTGAAAAAAAAAGTATTATANAAATGAGACGATTTTAATCAGATTCCTTGATTTTTAATCAATTTTAATCAATTTTAATCAGATCTCTTGCCTTTTATTCGATTATTTTTGATTTTAATCAGTTTTAATCGATTATAATTGATTATTCTTGTTTTAATGGATTTTAATTGATTATTTAATTTTTAATCCTTTTTAATCACGATAACCAAAGAATGCGTAAGCACAGATCGTTGTCATCTCGCGAATTCAGGGATGTCTGACCGAGATTGGTTTGATGCTGTACCTACTATTTGTCGACGCGAGGAGTCAGAAAAGGCAATAAAAAACTATGATTTCTGGACTAGAACTCGAGAAAAACGTAGTTTTTCGTTAATGCGATTAAAACTGATTAAAATCAAGGAATCTGATTAAAATCGTCTTATTTTAATCGATTTTTAATCACAAAAAAATCGATTAAAATCCCGTTTTTTCTTGATTTATTTTTCATGGGATATCGTAAGTAGGAACATCATCCAAGGCCATTATTTTAGATATAATAGGCCGATGAAAAAAAAAACAATGACACATAGTAATTTGTAATTTCTTGTTTATTTTTCTATGGAATTATTTCCAAATTCTAGCTCTCTTTCTAGTTTCTGTCAATGATTAATAGTTATTTACCATGAAAACGCTTGAATTAGTTCATATTAATTCACGTTTTCTAACTGTTAGACAGTCTTTATGTATTTTAAGTAGAATTTATCATAATAACAAAACAATATATATAGAGAATACAATCTAACGAAAGTTTATTATATATATGATAAATGAATTTCTTTTTCATTGATTTATATATAGATGAATATCTATATCTATATTAACCCTTTCATGGCGATATAAATATTGCTTTTTCATAATTTATGAGATTTCATTTCATTTTTTGTGACGATTGTAATAATTAAAAACAATTTTCATCAACGTTTCTCTTGTGAATATGAACTATGAACATTCCTTTATCAGTGATGAAAGAATCAGCTGTTTTGGTCAAAGTATGGCAGAGATATTCAATTTTTTTCT
Organism: Rotaria sp. Silwood2; assembly: GCA_905329745.1. Classification (NCBI taxonomy): domain Eukaryota; kingdom Metazoa; phylum Rotifera; class Eurotatoria; order Philodinida; family Philodinidae; genus Rotaria; species Rotaria sp. Silwood2. The sequence continues at coordinate 434,642 of CAJNSZ010000001.1, read as the reverse complement.
GCGATCAATGAGCTGGGTGTGGGTGTGGCTGTTGATATTGTCTCCACATCCAAACCGTACTCACACCCACCCACACCCGTACCCCGAAATTATCTGAGAAACCTTCACAATAAAACATTCTCAATAAGCCCAGTCGCTATGAAAGTTTTAAGCCAAAATTTGAAAATGAGTTGTCCTTGTGTTTCTGAGAGAGGCCAAGGTATTAACTAAAAGAATACCTTCAAAAATGCACTATATGGGCAACAATAAGTTAAGGATTTAAACGAAGCATATCATCTCGATTCAAATGCAATTAATCGATGATGTTATTATCATTTTCGTAAGGTTTTACACGTACGCAACAAAAAATATCAGAAATAAAGTCGTATCTGACTATTTCTTTGGTAGTATTCTCGAGATGTCATCAGTCTATTCAGTAAATATCTGAGAATAAAATTCATAATTTAAGAAAATTTCGAATGTTCTACGAAATGTTTTTCATAAACAATTTCATTCATTATAACTGACGACAAGCATAGACTGTAATGCCAATCTATTCAGTTATCAGATCTTTTTTAGATATTCAATATTCACTAATAATAGTGAATATAATATATTGGCGAAGTGAGAAAAAGTTTGAAGACGGCGGGGGGGGGGGGATAATATATTCTTCCGATGTTAGGCACTGATCGATCAAATCTTGAGAATGCTGAGCTTTGCCTTTAGTTGTACATATAGGAAAAACAACAACTTTTTATGCAGTTCTTAACGTATTTTCTACAAAAGCTGAAATTTTCGTCTCTCATTGTTAAAATACCAATGAATTTTAATTCTTATAAACATCTATCATCTTCCTTGTGTCTGACTTTCTGTCTTTAATTTTTAAAAATTTTTTTTTTTTTATTACTATAGTTTCATCGAACTTGTAAATGCAAACGGTGAAACAAGTAAAATAGAATAAGAGGGAGAGATATAAAATGAGGAAATACGAAGAAGAACGAATATGAAATTAAAAAAAAACAGAAATCACTGAAACAGAAATAAAAATTGCCAAAAAAAGATGATTAGCATAAAACATTGGATAAAGAAAGACAAAGAACTAGTTTCTCTATAACTTTTACATTTTATGCTACATTACATTGCTTTCAGCTTGATAAATCAGATACTGGATTTGTTTTTTTATTTATTCTTTGAAAAAAAATGATTCTGGAAAACTCCGAAGTCATGACATCTCATGCATATCATAATAAAGAACGAGAAGAAAAGTAGAATAACCCTGTCTTTCAGCTACCTCGCGGTGTAAGATGTTGCATAGAAGCAGATTCAATTAGACCGATATCTTCTCTACAACAATGGCTTAGTTGAGCTTCTCATACACATTAACTAACCGTAAGAGCAGAGGTATGTCACAAAATAGTCAGCACACTATCGAATGGATGACCTGAGACAAATAGCTGTTAGTAATTTGTTCTGAATCATTTCTATGACTAGTGATACTGAGGTTTTCACACAGTACCTTACAGATACGTATTGAAAAATGTAGCTACCCAGATATAGGGGCTTACTAGGGGATCAGACTAGAGCAAGGAGCAGAGAAAAGTCAACTAAAAGCCTTTTCAATTATGACCATATAGTCTGCGAATCTTTTAGAGATTATCTATATTTAATATAACAATATTGTTTCTCCGTTTATTTGATTGTTTTTTTTTATGAATATATCAAAAATAACTGAGACTCAATTCCAATAGAAACTCTCACTTCGAAGCAATCGTTTGATGAACATCAGAAAAAAAATGCAACACTACTTCGCTTTGTTAGTTACTTACATTATCATCTTTATTGTAAAAATTTTCATTTGGACATAAACTCAAACATTGCTGTTGCTGTTCATCAAAACGAAAACCATCTGCACATGATTTACAATCATCTGCTGATGAACCTTAAAACAAAACCAATACTTTAATATTTTTTTCTTACCACAAAAAAAAATCTATTTTTACCTGTACATGTGCGACATATTGGATTACATTGAATACATTTGTTATTTTTTAAATAATAACCATCTGGACATTTGTCAACACATTGATCATTTAATAAATTTAATTTATTATTACATGATAAACAACTTGTTAAATTCATGCATGTCACACACGGATCTTGACATGGTAGACAATGATTATCCATTTGAAAAGTACTATAAAATAAGTTTAAAAAAAATGTTAAATCAATATGCTTTTAACAAATGGTGCAAAAGTCTTTCGCAAAATGTTCAGCACTATCTCAGACTGATGGATACATTTTCATATGAACATTTTTGTTTTTATCAACCAATAGGTTGCTTACTTCTCTTTCCAACAATCTATGATGGCATAATTATTTTTCATTCATAAAAAAGAAGTACCAGCACAACGTATTTATAACTTCGACTGTGATCCCTCTAATAATTCTATAAAAATTACGGTAAATTATTTCAAAAATCAAAACGTTCTACTTAATATTTAAAATTTGAAACCACAAAAGATCACTCTCGAAGTAGTCGTTTGGTCAAAGTATCCAATACGAATTCGAATAATATTGTTAAATTCGTAAACAAATCAGTGCAGTCTAAGTCACCGTAAAATGGCACGACAGTTGTCAATGCACCAGTCAATGATTTCACGTATTCTTCGAAGACGATCATCAGTTGTTATAAGAAAACGTCGAAAAGCTCCGAAAATTGATAGTGAACAGTAACAAATTCAAGTACGACCAGAATTCTGGCAAAGCATATCGAAAATTGTTGCATGGCTGTGATGGAATTGTGAAAGATGAAAAATACTTCAAATTGACGAAAAATAATGTCACAGAGAGTGGCTATTTCTATTCAATCGTTCCAGCTACAACTCTTGCGAAAATCAACTTTCAAAAGAAAGTGAAATTCGAATAAAAAATAATGATTTCGATGGTTATGTCATTGAAAAGAGTTTTGAATGTTTATGTTCATAAAAGCAAACAAGCAGTCGATCAAGAAATATATATAAAAGAATATATTAATAAAAGACTGTTGTCTATTGTTGATAAATATCATGTCGATAGAAATTATCTGTTCTGGTCCCATTTATCAAGGGCACACTATTCAAATATTGCTCAAGAACATTTGACTAATAAGAAAAATCTACCATTGATTTCTCGTTCTGACAATCCACACAACGTATTTCAAGCTCGTCTCATTCAAATTGTATGGACTCGACTTGAACGAAAAATATATGAAAAAAATTACTCTGGTCGAAGAATACGGTGCGTATATATACGTAGCTGTATCTCTCCGTAAATACAGAGCCAGTTATAGGACCGTATTTATGATAGAATAAGACAAAATTACGGCTTTTTATGGGGATCCATAATGGTTAACCCGGGTTGGAAGCAAATAATATTGATTATTTAAAGGGTAAAAGAGCTTGATCGAGAAATGATGCAAGCCATGATGAAGAGTATTTGAAAGAAGCTTTGAGCGATGTAGTAAGACGGACTGTATTCAATTCTCTAAATATAGGTTTTTCAAGGGCTTGTCATGCTCTTTTTAATAGAAAAAAAAATTAGTTTTTCATCTTCTAAAATGGTTGAACTGTGCAAATCAGCATTTTTCCGAAGACTTTTGTATTGATTATTACTATTACTATTATTTCATTTTACCCTGATTGACATGTTGGTAAACATTTTCGACCGTCTATATGAAATCCTTTGATTTCATCACATTGACTGCAATCATTTGCATTAGTACACAGTTTACATCCAATTGGACATGGTAAACAAATATTTGTTTGAATTTCATTTGTCTTCTTTTCACTTTCATATGAACCTGCTGGACATTCATTAACACAATGTCCATCAATAAGAAGTACTTGTGTTATTGGATTACAAGCAATATAATCAGTTGGACTTGCTCCTTTACATAGTGTACATGATGAATAGCATGTACGTATTTCACCTGTTTTACTATCAATATAGTATGTTTTACCAATATGTTTTTCACAAGGATGAATATCAGAAAAATAATCATAACCTATTTTATATGCCAAACATGATGAGTCATTTGATGATGTACAATTAAGACATGTTTCATGGCATGAAAGACATTCAGAAGTACTTTTTGAAAGATAAAATCCTGGTGAACATGACGAAATGCATGTATGATATTGAAGATAAGGAAATTTGCTTGTTTTATCATATAAAATACATTGATAAGATTCATGTCTACTACAAGTTGAACATCGAAAATCACACTATCAACAACTGAAAAAAAAATGTACGTTATTATTTTAAATGAATATTTAATAACAATAAATATAGATTTACTTATTAGTAGTAAAATCAAAGTATTCACCAGATGGACATTCTCGTGCTGATTTTACACAATCAGTATCTGTAAGAGCGTAACCATTTGAACACAATGTACATATATAAGAACTTGTTTCACATGATGCACAATCAGATCTACAACGAACACATTTTCGAAGATTACGATCTTATTAAAGGATAAAATAATATATCATTTAAAATTTTTATTGACTTCATTTTCTTTACCAGTATAATAATTAGTGGGACACGACTCGGAACATATCATTGCATCATGTATAAGAAAGGAACCATATTTACAACTGACACAACTATTTTCACTAGTATTGCGACATGAACCACATCTTGAATGACAAGGTAAACATGATTTATCAGTTTCAGATGGATAAGTACCTTCAGAACATATACTAACACAACGACTAAATATAAAAAACATCATTAAAGCAAAAAGACATAATTTAGAAAAATTTCTTTAAATATTTACTCACAACTTTTCATCCGTTAATGGTTGCTTTATAATGTCGACATGCTGTACAACTTGTGTCATTATTACCACATGGTTCTTTAGGATTTCATTCGACATGACATTAAAATACGCACATGATAGGTATTAGAGTTTTAATAAAAGTTTTCAAGCAACTCATGCTATAAATTTCAAAGAGAACAATACATGAAAATATCTATGCAATTTTCAATTAATTGAAAGAGCAAACTAGAAGATAAGCGTTAATCTAATTACATAACTTTACTTAACACTTATTATTATTATTCAACTCATTTTATCATGTATAAAAATTCTATATGATAATTCAATGAATCCATAGTACAACAGCAAGCTAACTCATTATATTCTTAACATAAAGCTTTTTTTTTAATCTCCTATTGTTTTCTCAATAATAATTAATACTATTTCTGTGTCAATTTTTAGCTTAAAGTTAAATTACAAGCGACTGTTCACTTTATTTAAAGTAGAAAAAATGCTAACGATAGAAAAACAAAATCTATACAGAAGAAAGATCACGTATACTGAGAAGTAACAGAAGATTATTCCTGCTCAACATTGATATGTATAGTAAGATGAAAGCAAGGCATTTCCTATTATAAAGAAGTACAACAATAATGATATTCTCATAGCTAATGAACAAAATGCAAACGCTTATTACTCATATATAACTACAACTAATATATTAACAAAATAGGTTTGTAGAAAATAAATTATTATTACACAGTAAAGACAAATTTAATTAGCAATAATAAAAAATTAATAGAATAAATATAAAACTATGAATAAATAGAGGAAATATCATAAGAAAACGACAACCATAGATGGCTACTTACATTAGATTGATTAGTTTCAGATGACGAACAAGGTGAGACTGGATAATCACGTGTACCATGAACGATAAGTTGCCAAGATATCAACTCAGCTAGAAAAACAAAGACAGTTGTTGATTTCAAACAAACCATCAATATCATTAAATCCAATACATCGTTTTTTAAATTGTTTTCGTAAAGTGAAATTCTATTGTATGCTACCAAGGAAATCTTTGCAAGTTGAAAATCGCTTTTAAGTTCGTATTTTCTACATAAGACAGAGTTCCATAAAGCACTAAAAATATCAAAACAAAAAGGATCTCTGAACAGCCACTACATGATTATAGCCGTTTCACTGTAATTTTGTCCCTTGATAGACAACAGCTATGTAGTGAAGGTCTCAGATTCCCTCTCATTTCTATACTTTTAATATCTTATTGAAGTCTATCTTATGCACCGGGCCCGAACTTCAAAGCAATTTTTAAATTGGCAAGGTTCCGTCGTCAGATTGTTCCTCTGCTATTCATTTCTGATGCTAAAGTGGGTAGACATCTTTCTATATTTTTCTTTGCAGTTCTGTTGGATATTATTAAGAACGATCGATATTAACATTTTAAATGACGATTACTACATGATTCTCCTTTTCTTTCACCTAATTTAATGTACGTACTATGGTTTGCCATAAAACATGCACTTTTCTTCTTCAACTTCATTTATATTCATCGATTCTTTACCTGATCCTCTACCTGTATTACATATTTGGAATTTCCATAGTCCATGAGAATTTTCAAACCACAATTGTACTGTTAAAAAAGCCCAATTGGCAAAACCTTGATCACTGTGATCGTTAGCTCGTCTCTAAGTTAAATATATTAATAACATATCTTATTAAAATAACTATTGATTCTTACTGGTAAAATTGTTGTTTTTGTATTTGATGGTGAGCAAAGATAGATTTCTATTTCTCCTCGATTAGTCGTTGATAAATTTACAAATACTCGTACTGGTTCAATATAATTTACTTGACTTTTTATATCACCACTATTTTTACATACCTTTAAATCAACAGAAAATGTTTCATTTGACTTTTTGACTTTATAGTCTTTTTTGGATTATAAGTCATTGATTCACATGTTGACATAGGTGGAACATTTTCCCAGCCGCTTGCATACCAAGTCATTAAACCAGCATCCATAAGACCAAAACCATATCTACTACTGACTAGAAACGAAGAAAAACAAGTTTTATAAATGAAGATGAAAAAGAAAATAATTGTATCATTCATTCCAGCTGCATTTTGAATAACTTCTGTATTCGATGGAAGGGTATGGGTATGGGTGTGTGTATGTATCATCTGCCACCCAAACTCGCGCCCACACCCACACTCAATCCTAGTATATCACAACGATATCAATCAATACTTGCGCAACAGATTTTGTTTGATCAAAGTCAAGCAATAAAACTTCAAAAAAGCTCTTGAATGCAGACTGTTAATGAATTCCATGAAAGGGCAAATCAAAAAGAGAAAAGGAAGATACAGATCTCTTGTTAGAAAAGATATCTTTTATTTGATGAAAAAAAAACCAAAAAAAAAACGTTAGAACAGAAAAGAAACAAAAAAATCTACTTATTTAAAAATATAATGTTCGTCATCATCCTAGATTAACAATTAATGGTTCATTCAGATGTTCTGCTAAGATTTTTAGAAAACGAACCACCACCGTTGCTTGTTGCCTTAAATATTGATCATTACAGGAAATAAATTCAGTTAAGATTGAATCTATTTCATCACTTGACATTGGATGTTCATCATGCGCCTTTTCAACACGTTGTTTTTTCAACGCATTTATTGATCGTGCTACATCGAAGACGGTCAACTGTGGATCATGTTTTTTGATAAGATCGGTTAAACCTGGAAATTTTTCTTCTCCTTGTAATGAATATATATATTCATCACGTGCAGCTCTTTTCGATAGACCTGATTTGATATATCTAATCATTTTGTTGAGAAGTTGAGATGCTATGTTCCTCATCTGTATCACATTAACGTCACTTTCTATTTGTTCCAATGTCAATACACGAGATTTTAGTACACCAACCCAGGTCGAAAAGTACGGGCCGGTTCCGGCAGGAAAACACCGGAAGTCGCCGGAACTGGGTGCCAGTATTCCGGCCGGAAATTCTCCGTATTTTTTCCGGTGACTTTCCGCCAGCTTCCTGCAGGAAACGGGAGGAAGTTGACCGGAAGTCACCGGAAAAAATACGGAGAATNAACAATATGAAAGGAAATATCTTCAAAAATTCTTACAATCTACTGTCTGGAAACGATTCTCTATTTCTTTGACCCCACACCGCACTCCATAGACGTTGTATTCCTCAAGGATTGCGTTTACTGTACTTTGATAAGACCATAGTACACTTAATGTACGTATCAGTTCATAGGAAACAGACTGCAAGTGCGTAATGTGCACCGTATCAAATCCGCACGGACTGCCCTGAGGATGTTGCTCATTTATTGTATTTATTTCGTGAAAAAGCTTTTCGACTAGAAACAAAATACTGTTTTGAAACAGCAAGAGTCATCTGTTTATCAACTCTTAACATTATAACCATAAGCAACTCGTAAACTTGCTCAAAACTGTCATATATTTTTTATCAATTTATTATAATTTCATCAGCTGATAAAATAAATATAGTTTCACAAAAATACTAGGTCGAGCAAGTCGAGTGGCATTATGTGAGTTTTATTTGATTTTAAATTGAATCTGATATTAAACAGTTGTTCAATGAGCATATAATGATTTCGAGCCAATGATTAATTGTTATCAATCTTATAAAAAATTTTAATCAAATGCTGTATAGGAAGATTTTTTGAAGTAAACAATCATTTATTTTCTATTCTTACTATTTCTTTAATCTTTTCTTTTACTTCCAGTCTTATATGACTTGATAGATGTTTGTAATTATTTTCATATTGTTATGATAATACTTTTTGCTAGATTTTCTAGATAATTTATAGAAAGGATACACAATAGTTTAATGGATGCAGCAGAGAAGAATTGATGATTTCTATGGAACGTATTCTCCTTGCTTGTAAACATCCTACTCTTAGTATGATCGTCTGAATATTTCTTGTTGTACAATTGTGTTAAGTTTGAAAACAAATTATTTCTTATCAACTATTGATATTCAAAATACATGTAGGAATTGAAAATATTCTTCAGTTAATTGTTCTGTCGATCATATCTTAGACGGATATACTTATTGTCATATATATTCAATACCATTTTAAATGATTCATTTCATACGTCTTACTAATAGTTTTCGTGGTCATCATTTTCAATTTGTTATTGATTTGATATTATACGATACATGTCCATTTCTACGTCAGGCAATTACATATGTTCCATGTCTTCAGAAACTTGTGATACAATATGAAAAATTAGTGACTGTTACGAACAATTTTACAAATGATGCAACACGACTCGATTGTAATCAATCCGAACAAAAAAAAATATTTAATGAAGTAATTCTCTATTTTCCTTCTTTGACAAAAAAATGTTGTTAGACAATTATCTATCATTTGAATAAAATACATAAAATTAATATATCTAATTGACATGTTTGATAGAATAGATAAAAATCTATGTATCTGTCACGTTGTTTACTTTAGAAAACCAGCATTTATGAATTTGTCTCTGAGTAATTTTTTCATTGATTTATCTACAAATTATATTTTCTTGTACTTATGCGGCGATCGAGATTGAGATAATGTATTTTCTATGGTGTGAAGTGTCGTTAAAGCATTATGTTATTAATCATAGAAACGATCAACAGTCGTAGCTGCTCATCACATTTCTCAATCGACTGAAACTTGAATGACATCTGGTCTACTTCTGTGATTGGAACTGAAATTTTTAATTTACCCTGTTGCTATTCACTCGTTTTTTTTTCTTGTTCGTATTCGGTTATTCCTAATTTAACATTGTTATTATTATATCTAAAGTAGGTAGAGATGCAGAATCTACCCGTGTGTACACCGGCCGTTCGGAGAAATGTTAAGACATTTATTAGTATCGAGGAAATTGTTTTTATCAAAAATAATGGATGTTATGTAGTGTGCACACCGCACTTCTATTTTCTATCTTTGAGAAATTTAATATTTTATCGAATTTTAGTTCTGATCTCGTTGTATAAAGAATTTGTTATCGGATTTCTTGTTTTCTACGAATAAAAAACAATAAAAGATAGATAATTTTTCGCTCTACATACTTGCCATCTGAGCATGATTCTGAGATTATCAAAAAGTTATCTAATTACAAGTCAGACTCATTCTATAAACTGCTGATTCTCAATCGAAAACAATAGCTCAGATTTGACCAGAACCAGCGTTTTTTTCGGTGTTTCAACATTTTCTGTTTTGAAACTTTCACTCCTAAAGAGACAGGTTCGTTTTTAAATAGTCTATAACATTTTCGCATTTGTACGACAGAGTAGGCATCAATCGTGCGAATTTTTCTTTCAAGCGTAAAATTAGTCGAAAAACGCAGTCGACAGTACATCCGGCACTTACAGTGTGTCATGTGGACGTGACATTTTTTTTGGGAATAAATAATTATTTTGTCTCTAGAATTGTTATTCGTAAGCTTAGTAACCCCCCCCCCCCAGTTTAGAAGCCCCCGGGGGCTTCTAAATTGTCAACCGTTCAAAAATTTTTTAGGGGGCTTCTATTAAGGGAGGGCTACTAATGCGATTTTCGTACAAAAGTTTCAAAAAAAAAACCAGAGAAAATAAAAAAATAAAAGAATAAAAAAAACCAATGACTCGATCTAACGTAAGTGAAAAACTTTTTAATCTGCTGCCCAAAATATCAATTTAGGCTGAAACAGATTTTTTTTTGGTTTCAGTAATTTTTTCAAATTTTCGTTCTTTAAGTTTTTAGCGTTTTTTCTGATTTTTAAGTTTCTAAAATTTTTGAGTTTTTCAAATTTTTAAGTTTTTGGTGATTTTTTTTGATTTTTTCAAATTTTAAATCAACTGATTTTATATCAAGAAAATAAGAGAAATCACAGAAATAAGAAAAATCTGATTTCAGCTGTTTTCTCCTTGTAAGAGAGTCATTATTTCAAGAATCTTGGCTATTTATTTGCGAAAAGTTCAAATAATCTTACGAAAATCTGTGAAATTTTATCTAGAGAGACAAAAAGAAATTTACTATTCAATAAATACAAGCCCAGGGCTTCTAATCCGTTTTCATATCGACCTTTCTTGAGGGGGCTTCTAATATGGGGGGGGCTTCTAAACTGGGAGGGGGTTTACACGATCAAAAGTAGAATCATGATTACATTATATATGGTTCAATGCAGTTTCTTGTGCTAATTTTCCATATGATCTTTTTATTGAATAAAAAGGTTTCTGAGTCAAGAAAAATAGAAAATACTTGAAAAACCTTGAGTTTTTGAAAACTTCCTTGTAAAACCCAAGAACATTTATGCTGATTATAGTAATAAAAGAACTATGGAGGACAGGTTGTGAAGAGGGCACTCATTTGATTCTCAGGAAAGATCAGTAATAATTGAACACTTAGTTTTGTTAATCGGTAGCTGATATTATGCAAATTTATATTATGCATTGTTTTCAATCGTCAGTTCAATGGATCTGTAAAGCAAAAAGATAAATTATATGGATGGTACTATTTTCAAGCTAATTTTTAATTAGTTTATCTTCCATTCTACTTGAATTTTGTATCAAAAAATTAAAACATGATAGATGTTAATATTCCACAGATTAGTTTTCGTACAGCTGACTAAAAGGTTTTTGAGACTTGTGGTTCTTCACAGGAATTGCTGGAAAACTTTTTATTTTTGATCCTGTTCAAATATATATTCATTGATTGAGCCAAACGTAGATTTGTCTGCCATCTCAGATAATCTGTTTGTAAGTTTTGAACCTTCTTTCAGTTTTGATATAAATATTTTTTGACTTCTGTATTCGTTTCGATCGATTATATCATCTATACAGTTAACATAGAAAGCAATGTCGGAAATATTGGGTATGTTGCAGAGCTGTGTTCGAACGTTATTTCATATGATGAACACGATGATGAACTTAATTCCTATTGAAACCTGTTTTTAAAAGAACGCTACAAAACCTTTCAGGATCATTTTTTTGATTTTTTAAGTTCAGCATTTGATAGAAAATTGTACATGATGTATTCAGTCCAAATTTTACATTGCTTCTAATCTCCTAACAGGAGATTTGAAAGATTCTCACTTTGAACAAAACTACAAAATCTTTTATTTATCTCTTTTATTTTCACCGAGATGGATCTTTGTTTTTACACACACACGTATATATCGTTTCAGTAGCACCGACTTCTTTTTTCCCATAATCTGCTTACTAAATATAAATAAAAACAAGCAAAAGAAAAAAAAATAAGATCAGTAAAATATAGTTTCTGTTCTTTATATTCTATTGTATTCTTCTTCATCATTATCATCTTCATTTTGTTGAGGTTCTTCTTCATAAATAGCGTAATCTTGTACTTGATATTGAGCTATTGATTCAATTATAAATTCGGCGAGCAAAATCTTATACCTAATTCAACACATTTCCAATATTTATCTTGACGTTCTTGAACATATGATTGTTCACAAAGAACAACAATCATTTTACTTTGTGCTGTCCATCGTGTTACTTGATCTGTACGTAATTCTTGATTATCCATTAACTAAATATAATCAAATTTTAAAAGGACAGAAAGAAAAGCTTGTCTAGTAATACTAATTACATTCTCAAGTGAAAAATTTCTAGTGGACTATGATTGTTTTTCAAGAGCTATCAGCAGGACATGGTAATCTTTTTTTCCAAAATTCTTACTTTTTAAGGGAAGACTTCAAGATCAAAGTCTTTGTTATGGTCTTGATAAATCTAATATGGTAACAGTCCCGGTCTAAAGAAAACTGTTCCAGAATTTATTCGTATCACACCTAAAAATTCTTCAATGTTTATTCTTGTATTTAGTCCACAAATAGCATTTTTTGGGACATCTCTTTTGATCCCGCACATCTTGAATACGTATTTTTATCTGCACAAAAATCAAGCTTACTCTCACTATTTTTTTCTTTGAAGAAAAAAATTATTCAAAATCATATGTACATTTTGTACACCATTACATTTAAGCATAAATATATGTTTAGAAAATAATGAATGTCTTCGTGGAATAAGACGTGAACGTTGCATACCACCATGATACATTGTTGAACATATTGAATCACCACGTATTTCACAATGTGAAGACATTCATCAATCCAACGTATTAATAAAACAGTTAAATGATGTGCTAATGCATGAACAAGTTTTGATGATAAAGCACAAACAAATGAAATTGTTGTATCATCAGTTAATCAATGTGTTGTTTTTTCATCAATTTCATCTGAATAATGAATATTAAAACTTTGAAGAAATTGATCAAGACGATCCTGATTGAAACAATCGATTCATAACAACAATAATAATAATTGGTTTTTGTTTTCTTTTTCGATTCTTCTTACTATTTGTTCATCAGTTAGGCGAGATGCAGTTATTGAAATTGATTTTTGAGCCAAAATATAATCATCAGCATGACTATCAATTGATCTAGCAGATGAACATGCTTGATTAGACTAAATATATAAAAAACAAAGCAAAAAGGAAAATACATAATTCATATTCTTCATCTATGATCTTACATCGGATGTTGTAGTTGATTCATCTGTAGTTGTTGATGTATTAAACGAAATGATGAGTTAAGCAAATCAATGTTAGTAATAAGAAATACTTAATTAAATATAAAAGATATTTTTTTAGCAATGACTAATTGAGTCTAGATATGTTAAATGCTAATGAAAATAAAAAATGTTAGAATTTAAGCCTTACTTAATTCATCTGAACTATCCAACTGGTAGAATAAAAAGAATAAAGAAAACAAATAATTCAAAATAATATATCTAATTTTCGAGTTGATGATCGATCTATACTTGGAGTTGATATTGTACTTGATATTGTTGTATTATCATTATTATTATTATTTGTATTTATTGATGATAATGTATCTAAATACCATTTTGCTTCTCCGTTATGTTCATTTGTTTTTCCCGATTTTCTTTGTCTACTTGAAAATTTCTATTTATGTTTAGATGATTTTGTTTGACTCATTGAACGTGGAGGCTTTTCAGGTGGTAGTAGTGGTGTTGATGGATTACATTCATCAAAAGGAAAATGAACTAAAGCAAAAAAAAAACAATCATCATTAAAATTCAATTTTTTAATGTCTCTATTCCTCTTCATGCATTATATTAAACGTGTTAAAAAATAGACAAGAAGTTATATTCAGCAAAATAAAATTATAAGCATTTATAATCAAGATATATGATAGAAGCAAATGTTAGAAAAGTTTTTGTTCTATAGATTATTATTAATTAGATTTTTGGTGATATTATTCATTTTAAGAGAAATTCTTATCTTACCATCATAAAACTAAAAATTCATCATTAATACGTTTATTTATAGTAAGATCTCCACTTTCTAGAGAATATATATGATTCATTCCTTAACTCGATTATTTTATTGATAGAAAAACAAACAAAAAAATGCTAAATATATACGTACATGTTAATGTACGATATCGACGCATATTTGGTGTTGCTGGTGTACTATTACTTGAATATGAACGATTATAAGGTGAATTAGATGATGGTATAGGAATAGTTGATGATGAATTATGACATACAGATATTAAATGACGAAAATCTGAAAAAATTTTTTTTTTGTTTTGGAAAAATTTTACTTGTTGGACTACTAATTAAAGTATTAGAATTTGATGAATGATTTGTATTTCCATTAAGTAATGAACGTATAAAACGTCCTGAACGTTTTTGTACTTTTGGCGTTTGATTATTATTTGTTGCCATTAATAAACGTAATTCTAATTCAACAATATGTATTTCACGTTTATGTAATTGTTATTCCCATTTTCCTAATTGTAAACGTTGATGATTTTGTTCTAAAGAACGTTGATACATAGCTTGTTCACGATCACGAATTTTCTATAAAAAGATTTTTTATATAATTAAAATAATGAAAAAATTGTTTATTACTTGTTCTTTTTCTTTTAATTCTTTAAACATATCTTGAATTTCTTCACGCCAATCTTTTTGTAATGATTGATAAAATTCTTCATTTGATTTAATATGATTTATTTCAATAATTTCATTTATTTGTTTAACTAAATCACTAAATGTTGAATGTTTGTCTGGAAGAATTTTCCAATAATCTTTAAAACACAAAAAATGAATTGCAAAATTAAAAATGTAATTTATGACTTGTCATTAATTGAGAAATTTCTTCTGGACATGTACTTGGAGTAGGAAGAGAATATTTATTAGTTGCTATATCAAATGCAACTTCCATTTGATCAAAACTTTTATAAGGTAATTCACCTGTTAAACATTCCCAAAGAAGAACACCAAAACTAAAACAAAATTATATTTAATAGCTCTTTTCTCCTCTTGAAAGTTACCTCAAAACATCTGATTTTGTTGAAAATTCACTGTTACGAATACATTCTGGATTCATCCAAGCAAATGTTCCAGCAGCTGACATATTTGATGATTGTAATTGTTTTCTAGCTAATCCAAAATCTGTTATTTTTAATGTTTTTTTGTAAAAGATCATTATCATTATGAACATCATAAATATGTTCTAAAATAAGAACTACAAAAAAAGAAACAAAGAATTATTTATTTTATGTTTGTGTGTGTTATCAACTATTTGAACATTTTAAATCTCGATGAATAATATGTTCACATGCTTCTTCATGTAAATATTTCATACCATCAGCTATTTGTTTAGCATATTGAATAAGTACATGAGGATAAAGACCTGATTGACGTCTTTGTAAAAGATAACTTAATGCACCACCATGTGCATATTACATAAGATAAAGATTTTTTGTTGAAAATGATGGACTAACACCAAATAATTGTATTGTATTACGATGTTTTATGTTAGAAAAAAGACGTGCTTCACGTAATAAACTATCAATTAAAGTTTGTAATACAGCATCTGATGTCTCATCATTTGTTGTTGTTGGAGTTTATGTTGTACAAAATGATGCAAGAGATTTTGCTGTTTTTATCGCTACATCAATATCACCAAATTTACCATGAAATGCATAACTATAAAAAAGAATATTTTGTAAGTTGATTTTAAAAAAAATGATAGAATTCTTACCCAAAACCACCTACACCAATTGTATCTCCTATTTTTAGATCATTATAATTAATAATATGAAGATTTAGTTGAGAATTAATAACAAAATTAGCTGGAAATACACCAACTGATTCAGAATCAATAAGCCTTCCAGTCCACCATCCACGTGAACCTGAAATTGATTCATCTTTTGATAGAACTTCTAATTTACTACCACGCCTTAAAAAATCAAATTATTAGTTTTTTTCCAATAGAATCTTTTTTTTCCAAACCTTAGTGTAAGTTCATCATCTTCATTTCCAATATAATCGACGATAACATCAAGAATATCGTCACTATTTTCTTTTTTATCATTATTAGTATTATTATTATTAGTTGAAAATAATGAATTGTTCATGTTTGACGACGATATACTAATTGTATTTGTTAGACACATAAATAAGATACAAGAAATTATATGTGGTAAAAATCAGTCAATTTATTTTTTAAGATCATACACATTTCTACGAAATTTTGACTTTTCATAGATATTTTCTATGAATATATATATAATAATGTTGAAATAGAAAATGGTTTATTAGCTCAATTTAATAATGATAGAAAACTTTGGCAACTATTATTTGCACCTGAACGAACAGGTCCACATGAATTGATTGTTTATGCTAAACGAACTAATGATAGGGAATTGAATCTTTCTCTAAGGCAGTCGGTAAGTTTAATCTTGATTTTACTAAACTTCGTCGACCAATGAAATTTTCTATGATTTATACTCAATTTCAAACTAAAAAATATCAAATTTATACACCTATGGATGGTATATTAAAGAAAGATTCTGTTGTTCCTATTCATTGTGTAATTTCCGGCGCAAAAGATGTTAATTTGACAATTGATTCAAATTGGATCAAGAATGAAGGTTATAGAGATCCTATTTTTTAAAAAAAAATCACAGTTGGTTCGACAGAAGTAACTATCTGTGCTAAATGTGGAGAAAAGACAAGTTATGATGGTCTTATCAAATACACTGTTCAATGAATGTTTGTGCTCTTTAAATATGTTTCATTTTAATTTCGACGTGCAGCAGGTGGAGGTTGATGTGTAACAGGTGGAGGACGACATGGATAATGGTTGTGGTAGTACTAAGAAAGAGAATCATGATTAGATTAACTCAATTGTACATAGAGTGTTCAAAAAATTCTCGAAACATTGGTATATCTATGCGGGGAAACGACATTCCATTCATCTCTTTGCACCATATATTGAAGATGGTTGTTATGATATTTCATGGAAAGTTTCATCACTTTAACTCACTCTTGAGATATTATTTCGAAATAAACAATAGGTATGGAAATGATCTCCTTGGCTATTGCTGGCTTTTCATTAAGTTTTTGAGCTCTAAAAAAATTGGAGAAGTTTCTAAGTGTTGAATGGATTTTATGTGATACTATTACTGTGTATTAGACTTAGACTAGCATCATAATGTTGGACCAAAATCATTGTCGAAACGCAGGTCAATCAGAGAAACTAGTCTTGTAAACGACATTTATTGTTAACAATATCAAAAACTATGATACAGGTAAACTTTTTGTCATATTCGAGCCATTTTTTATCATATAGTGCTTTCTATAGTGACTAGTAATATTATTTAGATTACTGATGAATGTTTACATGCATAAACCAAAAAGTTATCAAATGAAAACATATTGTCATGGTTTGGTCCTATGAGTTTTCATCACGATCTTTTTGAGCAACATGCAAAATAACGTCATTATTTACTCTAAAGTGAAAGGAATGATGTTATGGCTAGCTAAATGTAATCAACTCGAGCTAGGCTTTCAGACTATTAGTTGTTGAAATGTATTCAAGATAAACTAGATAATCATCAGCTACAAAAACGTAGCAGAGGTAATAACCAGGAAGGTCAATTCCATTACTATTGTTTATTTCGAAAGAACATCGCAAGAGTGAGTTAAAGTGATGAAACTTTCCATGGAATATCACAACAACTATCTCCATATATGGTACAAAGAGATGGATGAAATGTCGTTTCTCTGTATAGATATACCGATGTCCCGAGAACTTTTTGAACACCCTATGCACAACTTACATTAATACCGCCACTATGATAAACGATTTGCAATACAGTTTCACCTGGATACATCCAACCAGCACAGTTAGAACACATTTTTGTTTGTGTTAAATTGACACAACATCGCTAAACGAAATGAAATACCTATTCTTATACTTCTGTTGTTCTGTATTTACTTACAGTACGTTCACCTAATGCCCGACCTAACGCAAGCTAAATAAAAAAAAATTATGGAGATATTACCTTAATGTATAACTTACATTCATCACGTTGTTGATGAAGAAGCAAAGCAGAAATGTATCACAGATAAAAATATCTAGAAAAAAAAATGCAGAAAAAATATTAAAGAGAAAACACTAAGTTATTGTTCATCAATAATTTTTTTAATTTTTTTGTTTTATTGTTTCTAGTCCTCTTGATAATGGATTAAGAGATTTTAAAGCTTTTTTTTTGTCGTTTTAAAACATCACATCAAAATATTGTATAATAATCTGACAAACAAATTGATTCTTCATTCTAAAATATATTTTTTATATTATTCAAAATGATTATCATCATTGATATTCATTCTTACATATAATAATGTATCATTATGTCAATTACCAAAATGTATATCAAGATAATATTCTGAATAAAATATTTTATTATAATATTTACATAACCATTTATCTTTTGAAATTTTAATTTTATTTATTTTTGTTGATAATAAATATTTCGAATTGGAGCAAAAACATATTCAAGTGGAATAGCAACATGATGTTTTTCATAAATTGGTCCAAGAGTCTTTTTTTATTCAGAAAAAAAGCAAAATTTTGAATTAATTTTAAATAATTAATTATTACTCGTGTAAAATAATCTCGAACAATTCGACTACTTTCATGTGAACATGGTTTATTACAAAGACCAAGTGAGATTTAAAATACAAAATGGTTAAATTGAATATTTTTTTTAAATTTTAACATACAAAAAAATAAAATTATATAAATATTCCTCATATTAGCATTTCTATCTAAAGCATAAAATAATAAAAAATTTATTTGAAAATTTTTTGTTTTACATAACAACAAAAATAAGATCACATTTAAATTAATAATGAGAAAGAAATAAAAGCAATTAGATCTATTGTTCGATGCTTTTTTTTGTCTGTTTATATTAGGAATCAATCGATGATGTTCGTCTTACACGGGTTTCATTGATGATTTAAACGAACGACCTAAAAAATAAAATTTATCAACCAATTTCATCTATATAAACTCAAAAGTCTTAAATAATAACAAAAGAAAAAGAACGGCGGGTTATTCGACTTTTTTTTCTCCGAATAAAAAACAATCATTATGAATGTATTCAAACATCCAGAAACTTTTCTAAATTTGATGTTATTTCTTGTGTATTAATATTTTGCTGATTTTGTGCTTCATCATCGTGAATATTTTGCATACTTGTTATTGATTTTTTTGTTTATCTGTATATTCTAAATAACTAAATATTGTTCCACCAATTAATGATAATGCAATACCAATAACTGTATGTAAATTTATTGATAAACGATCAAATACAAATAAACCAAAAAACACTTGTAAAATACTTTTACGTACATCAACCACACCAAATTTAAAAAAAGTTATTTCGTTTTGTCTTTTTAAGATTATGTTTTATGAAATAAATACCTTGTAGTTAATGCAGCATTCTTCATCGTACACCAAAATGTTGAACGATTAAGTAAACCTCAACCTAATCTTGATGGTAAGAAATACAACCAAAAAGAAAATGTTTTATAACCATCATATGATTGTACAGTTGATAATTCATCAGAAAAAAAGACCATTAAAAAGAATACTATTGATAATGATAATAAACTATTTATATAAAAAACATGAAGATGTTTTATGTTCACTAAATCTTTAAACAATTAGATGATAAAGAGAATGAAATATAACACTAAGACTACCAATTATATATGATTCCATATAAAATGTTAAATCACCCATTGATGTTATTGTAGAACCAAATGTTATAGCAAATACACATAATCCTGTTTTAAAATTAAGTTTTTTTTTTTTTAATACAATTGATGATAAAACAAATGTTAATGTTGGTGTACAACGCTAAAAAAATATGAATAGAAAAAGAAACTAATGATCATAGTTCATATTTTTGGCTGTTAATAACTAACCTTAATTACAACATAAATAGCAACATTAAGTTTCATAAGTGCTTGTAAAGATAAAATTGTACTTAAACTATAAAAAATGGATGGAACAATAAATGCATATACATTATATCATGTTATTATTGGTTTTAAAATAAAATGAATATAAGCAAGAATTTGGAATGAAAGAATAACAAATAAAAGATGAATAAATATAACGAATAAACTATTACAAAAATTCGATATTTTAAAAAGTGCTTTATTAAGAAATACCATAGAAAAAGATAAAAATCCATAGATTAACATTGATGAAATATGCAATATTATTGATGTTCCGTTTTTTTTTCTTTGTTGTATCTTAAAGACAAAACAAAAAATACAAAATATTTAATAAAATATTCTATCATACTTTATTATATAAAATAAATTATACAAAATTTTATTAAATAATTTCAAAATCATTTATTTATTTTTTCATTGTGAAATCTACTTTTTCGTAGATAACTACTGATTATAAACTAATATTGTTCTATCAAGATAAACAAAAAACAGAAAAAATGATAATAATATATAATAAATATCTTGCCTCCTTGTTTATTTCCACATAAAATCAAACATTTTTATTATTATTATTTGATAAAAATCAAACATATAACCATAGGTTTTTAATCTCTCTTTAGTTAATTTTATTCATTATCGTTGCCCATAAATCTTTAATAAACAAAAAAAATTCTTTTAAACAAAAAAAATCACATGATATATATTTTTTTTCAATAGAATTATACAAGAAGAAAAAGAAATGAACAAAAAATGAATTAATAATAAATGATTTTTGTTTTTTTTCCTTATATTTGGACAGTTATGATAGAAATAGAAAATCCTACATTCTTTGATTTTATGTTTTTTTTTCTTCGCTGTCGTTCTTGAATAAATGGATGTTCAAATGATTTGAAAATAACGAAAAGGAAAATGTAGCAGAAGCTAAATATCGAATCGAATGAAAATATATGAGAGGAAAACACACAAAGAAAAATTTCGAAAAAGAAAATATGGAATAGAAAAGATGTCAGCAAATTACGTAATTTTACGTTTTAAACTACTATTGGCTATTATTAAAATTATTTTAAATCATCTTCCTCGCTTTCTATAGTATCTATAATCTAGGATGAGCCATTAATTCAAGATGAAAATGTTCAGTTGGAATATCTAATAATTCATCTTTCTGTTCGTGCTTTATCTTCAACATCATATTGTCATATTACACATGATCGAATAAATTTCTTATCATTCGTTAATAATAATAGAAAATTTTCATTTTATGTGTTTTCTAGTAAACCAATTAGTTTAACTACTTNTTTTTTCGCTATTTTTTTTTTAATTTTCTCTGTCTAACTTAGGATTGATCAACGAGGATGTTTGAATGTTACTCGATTTATTATTCAACACACAAATATATGAGAAAACAAAAATGTATAGGGTGATAGAGAATTTGAAGCTTTATCAGAATGCATAATCACTTTTATAAAAAAATCATTTTCTTTTTACTTATAGCTCAAAAAAATATATCATATACAAGATTTTTCGGAATTGTCAACTGAGATGACTTCATTGTTCCTATATTATTTTTATATTAAATAAATGTAAGAGAGTAAACAAATATATAGAAAGATAGAGAATTTCAAGCGCTATCAGAATATATAATTGCTCTTTCAAAACAATCATTCTACGGTGATGCAAAATCTAAAAAACTTAATTTGATTACAGTGACGAAATCATGTCTGTAGGAATCTGGACATCAGGGTGTCTTCATTATACTCAATTTATGTTGATCATTCAGAATCGAAAACTAAAATACAAATATACAGGTTAGTAGAGAATTTCACGCGCTTTCCGAATATGGTATTATTATTTTAAAAGTATGCTGTTATAGTAATGATATCCCCAAAATACAGTGTCCAACTTTTGCTTTTCGGAGGTATATAAGCACCTGATGATATTCAACTTCCATGCCAAACTAAATATAATAATGTTGAAATAGAAAATGGTTCATTAGCTCAATTTAATAATGATAAAAAACTTTGACAACTATTATTTGCACCTAAACGAATAGGTCCACATGAATTAATTGTTTATGCTAAACGAACTAATGATAGGGAATCTTTCTGGAAGTCAGTCGTTAAGTTTAATCTTGATGTTACTAAACTTCGTCGACCAATGAAATTTCCTATGATTTATACTCAATTTCAAACTAAAAAATGTCAAATTTATACAACTATGGATGGTATGTTAACGAAAGATTCTGTTGTTCCTATTCATTGTGTAATTTCCGGCGCAAAAGATGTTAATTTGACAATTAATTCAAATTGGATCAAGAATGAAGGTTATAGAGATCCTATTTTAGAAAGAAAAATCACAGTTGGTTCGACAGAAGTAACTATCTATGCTAAATGTGGAGACAATACAAGTTATGATAGTCTTATCGAATACACTGTTCAATGAATGTTTGTACTCTTTAAATATGTTTTATTTTAATTTCGACGTGCAGTAGATGGACTTCGACGTGCAGCAGGTGGAGATTGATGTGTAACAGGTGGAGGCCCAGGTCAAGGACGGCCGTAAACGACCGTATACGGAGAAATACGACGATTTACATGGTCATGTATTACGATCGTATATCTCCGTGTCGTATACGGAGAAATACGGTGATATACGGAAAAAAATACGATCGTAAACTGAGATCGTATACGGAGTTCGTATACGATGACGGTGATATACCATCGTAATACGGGACCATGGAATACGGCAAAATACGGTCGTATACGGAGAAAAACGGACCGTACACGACCGTTTATGACCGTTTACAGACTCCGTAAACCGCGACCTGGTGGACGACATGATTAGTGGTTGTGGTAGTACTAAGAAAGAGAATCATGATTAGATCAACTCAATTGTACATAGAGTGTTCAAAAAATTCTCGAAACATTGGTATATCTATACGGAGAAACGACATTCCATTCATCTCTTTGCACCATATATTGAAGATGGTTGTTATGATATTCCATAGAAAGTTTCATTACTTTAACTCACTCTTGATATGTTCTTTCGAAATAAACAATAGGTATGGAAATGATCTCCTTGGTTATTGCTGGCTTTTCATTAAGTTTTTGAGCTCTAAAAAAATTGGAGAAGTTTCTAAGTGTTGAATGAATTTTATGTGATACTATTACTGTGTATCAGACTTAGACTAGCATCACAATGTTGGGCCAAAATCATTGTCGAAACGCAGGCCGATCAGAGAAACTAGCCTTTTAAACGACATTTATTGTTAACAATATCAAAAACTATGATACAGTAAACTTTTTGTCATATTCGAGCTATTTTTTATCATATAGTGCTTTCTATAGTGGCTAGTAATATTATTTAGATTGGTGATAAATGTTTACATGCATAAACCAAAAAGTTATCAAATGAAAACATATTGTCATAGTTTGGTCCTATGAGTTTTCATCACGGTCTTTTTGAGCAACATGCAAAATAACGTCATTATTTACTCTAAAGTGAAAGGAATGATGTTATGGCTAGCCAAATGTAATCACCTCGAGCTAGGCTTTCAGGCTATTAGTTGTTGAAATGTAGTCTAGATAAACTAGATAATCATCAGCTACAAAAACGTAGCAGAGGTAATAACCAGGAAGGTCAATTCCATACCTATTGTTTATTTCAAAAGAACATCGCAAGAGTGAGTTAAAGTGATGAAACTTTTCATGGAATATCACAACAACTATCTCCAATATATGGTGCAAAGATACGGATGAAATGTCGTTTCTCTGTATAGATATACCGATGTCCCGAGAACTTTTTGAACACCCTATGCACAACTTACATTAATGCCGCCACTATGATAAACAATTTTCAATACAGTTTCACCTGGATACATTCAACCAGCACATTCAGAACACATTTTTGTTTGTGTTAAATTGACACAACATCGCTAAAGGAAATGAAATACCTATTCTTATACTTCTGTTGTTCTGTATTTACTTACAGTACGTTCACCTAATGCTCGATCCAACGCAAGCTAAATTAAAAAAATTTATGGAGATGTTACCTTAATGTATAACTTACATTCATCACATTGTTGATGAAGAAGCAAAGCAGAAATGTATCACAGATAAAAAATAATCTAGAAAAAAACATGCAGAAAAAATATTAAAGAGAAAACACTAAGTTATTGTTCATTAATAATTTTTTATTTTTTTGTTTTATTGTTCCTGATCCTCGTGATAATGGATTAAGAGATTTTAAAGCTTTTTTTTGGTCGTTTTAAAACATCACGTCGAAATATTGTATAATAATCTGACAAACAAATTGATTCTTCATTCTAAAATATATTTTTTATATTATTCAAAATGATTATCATCATTGATATTCATTCTTACATATAATAATGTATCATTATGTCAATTACCAAAATGTATATCAAGATAATA
>CAJNSZ010000001.1:362466-409981 GCA_905329745.1 Rotaria sp. Silwood2 | reverse complement strand
GTTAATAATAATAGAAAATTTTCATTTTCTGTGTTTTCTAGCAAACCAATTAGTTTAACTACTTTCTTTTTGTTTTTCAATACTATTCTTTTTCAAGAAAACTGATTAGAAATTCTCAAATATTATGCACAACAAAATTCAATCACATATAATCTTATGTCTTTTTTTATCTCCCTATTGACCAATGCTGAAATGCATCAGTATTCAATTTGTCTCTATAAAAATCTATCCAAAAAAAAACATTTACAATTCTTCTCTTTTGAAATGAATATTGGATCGATATTTGCTTATTAAAAAATGGATTTGATAAATCTGAACATAATACACTAATGATTGTAGAGAGAGAAAAAATAAGATCATATGAATATTCAGATGTGTTATAAAAATATCTTTCACTTTATATGTCAACAAACTCATGAACAATTTTATTTAATTCATATGAACTCTTTTTCTCTTTATGTTTGATTTCATCTCAAACAAGTAGTTGTCAGCAGTTAATGACTGTCTATTCATTGTAAGTAGTTTCTAGCCACTATGTCTCTATCTTTATAGATATAGTCTTTTTCCAGGCATGTATCCAGAGAATACATAATAATGAAATAAAAATCAAGTTTTTATATCTATTTTATTGATTCTTCAGATGAAGACTCAAGTCCACAGATCATAATAGTGACTTTTTTCCCGATTTCGAAACAGCAGACAAGTTTGAAATATTATTTTATTTGACAATAAGAATGAACAC
Source organism: Rotaria sp. Silwood2 (assembly GCA_905329745.1). Taxonomy (NCBI): domain Eukaryota; kingdom Metazoa; phylum Rotifera; class Eurotatoria; order Philodinida; family Philodinidae; genus Rotaria; species Rotaria sp. Silwood2. The sequence continues at coordinate 409,239 of CAJNSZ010000001.1, read as the reverse complement.
TATGGCGAGAAAATAAGAATAACATGTTTTGAACACTTGTGACAAATTCAATATCTTTCCATTAACTATTGATTTATTTTTAGAATAAGTAAAAGTAGTTCTGTTTTGAAAAATTATCATACATTGCAATGACATTGTCTAATATATTTTTTTCTTGCATGTTCGCCACTGTATTTGACAAACAATTGCTCATCGAATATAGCGGAGAAAGCAAGAGAAAAGAGAAAAAAAATTTAGTTACACCGCTAATACATTGCCCTATGAATCAGAATGATCAATTCTTCGCTCTCATCTCGCTATATTATCCATGGTGACGAACAGATTGAACAAAAGATTCTTGTTCATTGCTCGAGGTCAATATAAACAACAATGGAAATATTTTACGGTGATGCACATTGTTGAACACAGCTATAAAAGATACAATCATTTTTGTTTTCTTCCTCATTCGATGGCATTAATTACACAATTCGACGATTTACCGGATCTATTCTTTATTGAATTGTTTAATTATTTATCTTCAATCGATATTCTTTGGGCATTTACCAATTTAAATAATCGTATTCAAACAATTATCAATGAACGAGGTTTCTTTCGTCACATCAATTTATCATCAGCACGTCTGTCAAAATTTGATACACTTCTTACTATACTTCCATTGAATCAAATTGAAACACTCATCATTGACATAGAAGCATCGCCTCTTCAACTTTCTCGCTGGCCTTATTTGCCTCATTTGACTACATTACGATTATATGGTTTACGTGACTTTGTAGATACTACCAATTTTATCCTTCGGCACTCAACTTCACTCATACATCTCACATTGGAAACAAACGATTTATTTATGTCAGTATGTATTACTCAAGAATATTTTCAAACTAATATTCAAGTGAAAAAAAAATCATTGAAAATATCTTATTTAGTATCTTCTTATTTCCATACTATCATATATCTGACATCAAGATCTTTTTTTTGCATTAATTAGAATAAAGAACTGAATAATTACAGTCGAATGTCATAGATATGGAATAGAGAATAGTGTTCAATCGTATCTTCATCTGTATTTTTCTATATTTTAAGTTATTAATAGTTTATATTAGCAATGCTCAATCACATTATGAATCGTCAATGAGTTACTTCTATAGATGAAAACATAAATTGACAAAAAAAAATGTCATTTGATGAATTCTCTCCAATATTCTCATGCAAAAAAAATTTTCCTTTTCTTCACTAATGAATTCGATTAATTGATTATTTTTATTTTTTTTAGATGGGCTTTACGGGCTATATTGGGCACCCTAGAGGCCGTTTTCCAATACTTGTGAAAAATGTTTTGCCACATTTGAATGCACTTCGTTCGCTTGATTTGGGCCAAGATACTGGATTCGGTCTCACGAATTGGTACATTACTACAATACAATGTCCTCTCAATTATCTTCGTGTGTCGATGGAACACATACCACATTTATGTCATGTTATGTCAAGAGAGACACTTTCAACTACATTAAAACAATTGCATGTAACAATGCGCAGTGAAAATACGAGAAGAAAAAATAGTTTACCTAAAGGATTAGTGTTATCTAAAATGATCAATTTGCATACATTTACTTTGGCTCAATCGATATTCTACAGAAGTAGTAGAATTGAATGGTCAACTATTGAATCACTCACAGCTCCGAATGTGATGCCCGTACTTCGACGAATGGATTTGGCTATTTTCATAACTGTCGATGATTTAGATTGTATCAATAGATCGTCACTTTTCATGGATGATCGTCGAATCGATATTCAATTTGCTTTCATTATAGATGATACTTCTCTAGGTAATCAACTAAGTCATTATGTACCACATGGTAGTCGTTTTCATCCACGACAAATAGTTGGTGTAACTTGTGTTATAAGTTGCTTATCCCGAAATTATCAAGAATTGACAAATATCAATTGTTATGTGAGTAATTGTATTATTACACAATTTTTATTTGACAACATCCTGATGAGAAATTAAGAAATGATCAATATTTAAATTTTCGTTTTTTTTTCCAAGCTATTGATGCAATAATCTTTCTTTATTCTAGTTCGATAGTTATCCATGGGCTTACGATGTTTGGTACACTTTACCATGGGCATTTGAACAATTCTTCGACTCGGTTGTACCGATTCAATATATAACTAAAGTAGAAGTATTTGCTCTACCTCCTTCGTACTCATCCATTATTAATTCATCTCGACTTCGTACACTTAGCATATCAGAAAATGATTCATTACCATCGATTATTTCAATGCCTCATGTTGTGCAACTAGATCATATTAACACAGTTCATTTATCATTTCATGATTGGCCAACTGGTTTAAATCTTCTGGCTCTTCGTCATGTTATATTGACAAATAATCTCGTTGCATTGAAAAACTTCTCCTCATTTCCATCTAATATTCGGTCTATTCAAATTCTATTTCGTGCTAATATGCTGAACTTTGTATCAAGCAATTGGTCTACATTGCGTTCACTTTCAGCGTTACCGATGCTCACCTCGTTACATATCATTATCAATGACATGAATACAGGTCTTGATGATATTAGTTGTCAGATTATTACAGAAACAGTACCAATGTTCGTTCATTTTGGTATTCATTTTCGAAGAGACAGTGGAATGCCGCCATGTGATTCTGTTGTTCATTGTATTGAATTTGATCCTGCTCTCATCGATGTTGCTAATGATTTTACTAGTCCTATTATTGACGACGAAGATGATGAAAATAATGAAGATGATGATTTGGCATTCTTGGAATCGATATTTGATGTTTACCGGGCATCTATTAAAGAACTACATCGTCGTATTTTATGTTTATCATTTCATATGAAACCTCTAATTGTTATTGAAGAGGGAGGTTGTGGGCTGACTGTTTGGTTATGATTTCCAAAATAAAAAATAAATAATCAATAAATTGTCAAATCCATAGAATATTCCTAAACTTGAGAATAGAACGATTCTTAACGTGTTCACAAGTAGATTGAGATGCAACTTCAGACAGTAATTGGTTATTGTTGTCGAGTTCATATGTGATTTTCAAATATATGATATGAGGCCACTTGTGAATAAAAAGAAACTTGAGAACAGAAATAGGCACCTTGAGTACGCACAAACGAAGTAATCGGCGCAAAAACATGATAAGTTGATTAACTGACTTCTCTGTGACCAACCAGAGCTTATCGAACATGTACTGATTCGCGTTACATCAAGAATCCGTGTCAGATATGGGACAGTATTGATCAATGCTCTACCATCTTCTGATAAATTCAATTCGGTAACATGGGTATATCGATGTATAAGTATATAGTTTGTCAGGAAAGACCAGTTCATATTCAAATAAGGACTATGAGGAAATGATGTTGGTTGTGATCCAGTCGATTCTGTCATTATAACTGGCTGTATAAGTTCGAATGAATAGTCATAGTTGCAAAGAGGATTNCTAATATCAGATTCGGAATCAGCGTTAAAAACTGAGTCGATTTATATATGTTGTGAAGAATTTTGAGAAAAATATTTTTTTTGAAAAAATCCCTGTACTCCCCCTCAGGGATGATCTTCTCAATAATGACAATTTTTTCGATAACTCAGCCATTTCTTGACGGATCCTGCTCATCTTCGAACTCGACCGAGACATTGTTAAGACTGAACTGTGTAGAAAATCGTAGCTTCCAAATTGCGAACAAAAGTTAAGCCAATTAAGAAAAAAGTGTTCGCAATTTGGAACACAGAAAATAACGTTGATCTTATTTTTATTACGTTTCCAAATTGCGAACACTTTTAATAATTAAGTAGTATAGTTTTAATTAGAAAAAAATTTATTAACAACAGAAATTCATAACAAAAAAAAATCTTTCCCACTGGTTGATCAAAATCTGTTAATACTCTACGCTTTAATCCGCATAATACAGCTTGAACATTTTCTGGTAATTTAGGACCATGATTATGATCTGAACCGTTTGATTTGATAATTGTATTGTCTTTTAAAGTTATAGTACGAGAACAAGATTTGAAAGTACATATATACACAAATGAACCGTTCTTGTTTTCACGTCTCAACCCATATAAATAATTATTATATTAGACAGCTTTTTCACCTCTTTCAGTTGTTGACCAATTAAAATTTGTATTCATATTTTGAGTTATGATATCATTCGTATTCTCAAACTTCTTTATTTATATTATTAATGAAATTGAACTCATAATCAGCTATTGCAATCACTAATTAATCAAAGTGTTCGCAATTTGGTAACGCAATCAAAATAAGATCAACGTTATTTTCTGTGTTCCAAATTGCGAATACTTTTTTCTTAATTGGCTTAATTTTTGTTCGCAACTTAGACGTAGTCATCTTTGATCATAAGCACTGATGATAATATTTTGTGGACGTCGAAGACTTTGCTTCTTAGTATTGTTTTAATAAAATAATACCTGCTCTTGTTAATAGATTACATGCAGTATTATCATTTATTAACTATTTTTCAACAACCAACAATATATCAATTATAAAACGTCTTCGCCTGAAGTATATCGTTGATATGATCAAAGAAGTACGCAAATAAGAACAACTACTGAAGAAAGTAGTCAAATCCAAATATGATTATAAATTCTTTCAATATGTTTAATCTGTGAATAAATAATGAAATTCATTCGATATCGAATGTGGAAAGAAAATTACACACATCATAATAAATATAAACAAAATCAGAGGAATCAATTCTTTCAAAAGTCTTCAATTCTGTTTTGAAACTGGAGTCGCCCTTTGAGGACGATTGGATATAAATTGTCTCAGCTGTTGTCGAGTAAAGAAAAATCTTTGATATCTTTTTAATTGTTATGATCTGCAAGGTAATAGATTGTTCCATTTGCCATCTTATGCATGTCTTTTCTCTCTTTCTTTCTGTCATATAGCTCTCTCTCAGATGTTCTTCTTTCTGCTACCAAACACTGACGTTATCATTTCTTCCTCTCTTCTCTTGATGTATTATCATTCAGTTTTTACATGGTCATTTTTAGCCAAACACAATAAAATAATTGAAGAATCACTTTTGAGATGAAAAAAATCGTCTTCGAAGGGTTAAAAGCAAGCGGGAGGGGGAGGGGGAGCGCGACTCCAGAAGTGCATACTCTACTCGTATACTCCATTGGCACTCCATTGGTACTTCAATGGTACTCCAATTGTACTCCACATTTGTTTTTGGAGCGTATGGAGTCTCGCTTTTCCCCCCTTGGGCGAAGAGGTTTGTAATTAGAACTATAATAATAGATGTTTGATGAAAAAAGTTTTTATTTTATTTATTTTTAATTCAGAATTCTAAGATAAAAGAGATTGAAAATATATTGGGATGTTCGATCATTATTGATCAACCTTTACCACAACGTTATAGTTTTACAGTTTTGTACGTTTAAATACAGAGCATTTTGTGTATTCAATTACTTATGCTTAAACAAATTCTCTTAAAGAAAAATTAGAATTACAAAAGTTTTTTTTGAATATTCTAGTGGTGGGAAATTGCATATTAGCAAACTGTTTTGTCCTAATTGAAACACTTGCAGCACAAGCACAGTATCAGTATTTAATCATATTTGCTTCCAAAATCGGACTAACTCGAACAAGTTCTATTAATCGAATGGGACCAACAGAAACATCTGTTTTTTACCAGATCAAGGAAATAAAAACAAGTGAATAGATATTAATTAGTTATACGTATCATAATGTGAAACAAACTATTGATAGGAACTTGGTGACGAAGATGAATAAAAATTTACAACAAGTAATACAGATAAATACATCAAGTCGTTCGAATCTGAATTGTTTGTATATTTTCATATTTTTAGAACAATCAAAAACTGATTCGAATCAAAATGTCGAAGATGAAATAACTCTTAATGAAAAATTGCTTAAAATTGGATTTTCTGATATACATTTTAATTAGTTTATCTCTTCGATATTAGATAATAACAATGATATTTCTGTTTGTTGGAATCAATTTTGAAAACGTTTGTTTTGACATTTAATGAATGATACTATGTGAAACGACTTTATATACTAGTTTTGTAATTATGTAATACTTTTGATGAGTATATATTCATGTCTAATACTTTATAAAAAATAAATAAATATATATATATATGTTACGGTCAAAATTGGAATTTGGTCAAATTCTAAATTTGAGCGGACAAAATTAGAATTCCAATTTTGACCAGATTGTTTTTGGACAAAATTGGAATTCCAGTTTTGTCCGGACGAAATAAGAATCGGACTAGAAATCAACTGGGCTGAGTGTGGGTGTGGATGGATCAGTGTCAGTGTTGCCAGATCTTCGGATTTTGCAGAAAATATCTGGAGTTCGCAAGTTTTTCTGGATTTCAAATACTTTCTATTTCAATCATATTTTACTTGACTGTTAATATCCGTAAAAATGTATCAATAATTTGAATGAAGCTTTGTTTTATCTTCTATTGATCGACTCAAAGGACCAATTATTTTTCCTTCATTCGTGCGTATAGTTTCTCATTTTTCTCTTACTCAACAACACTAGAATAAATGGACTACATAGTCTGTACTTTACATTCATCTTTCTTTTACTACTGCGAAAATGCTTAATTAAAACCAAGTGACAAAGATTTGGGTATGGGTTCACATCCACACTCTTAATATCGAATTTTATCTTTTTAGTAGTTGTTATTCATTCACTTAATTATGTTTTGATATTTGTTCTCTTTTTCTTATTGAAATATATTTTGTGAAGATGAAGAATAATGTTATTAATAATCCGGGTGAGAAAACTGTAATTTAATTAGTTAAAATTGACCTTCGGAAGCCTTTCTGGATTTTTTTCTGGATTTAAAAGAAACCGCAATTTTCCGGATTTTAAGATTTGCATTCTGGATTTTGGATTATCCTATCTGGCAATACTGATCTGCGTGGGAGTGTGGGTGTGGATATGAGACAAGAGCAAGGTTCACACCCGTACTCGACATCTCACACTCACCTACTCCCACGCAGACCCATTCATCCAGACCCATCCAGTTGATTTCTAGTCTGATTCTAATTTCATCCGGATAAAATTGGAACTCCAATTTTGTCCAAAAACAATCTGGTCAAAATTGGAATTCTAAATTTGACCAGATTCCAATTTTGACCGTACCATATATATATATATGAAAATATTTCACTATGTACTTTATTTATTCAGTTTGTAGACGCTTGCCAGTGTACATATGATATTACATAAAGACGGTTAATAATCTTAGTGAAATCATTGTATACAGCAGAGTTCGATTTCCTGATAACTGCGAAAAATGAATGAACATAAAAGTGGACATCATTTCAATATGAAAAATTTTAAATACTTAAGAATGGATAAAAATTGATTAAAGAAAAAGTCTGATAATGGTAGCGATTAGATTGGATAGAATAGTGAAAAACAGTTAGATAGTTATAATTCAGTGATTAATTAATGATTGATATAGTTTCTTTTGTCAGAGACACAGCAAATGAATTAAAATAACTATATTGCTATTTGAATGCGAAGCAATATTATTCCATCACGTATGAAGAACGAAACTTAGAAACTATTTATTTGTTTCAATGGCAATCATGTTTCATGGTTTATTTTTTTTTGTTTTAGCAGTACATTACAATAAATAAAACCTTATTTAATCAATAAGGTTTTAAATTGTTATAGTTTTTGCTTACAGCTTTCTCTTTAGATCAATTTGTGTAGTTTAAATTCAATTATGAACAAGTTCTAAATGGAAAAATCCGATAGAAAATATATCTCTTTAAATCATTTATGATTTGATATGCAATAATTTATGAAAGTGTTAAGTAAATAAATTAGTGGCGTAGCTATGAGGAGGACACGGTGGAGCAATGTCCCCTATAAATGATTTTGTTCCCTCTGTAAATGTGTCTCACCCAGTCAAAAACGTATTTATCCCTCTTGTAAAACTATTCTTTAGCTAGCTTGCTCCCTGTGTAAAAATTTCCTGGCTATGTCACTGAAATAAATGTGAGCATATGATGTCAGATAGAAAGATAGATATCTATTTTTGTTTTATTTGATCTATAAATGAATAAATAAGCTATAATCTTTAACAACCTGAAAATTTAATTTTCTCCGAAATATTTATATGTATCCCAGAAATATTGATGTTCACGTCATCGAAGTACGGAATGAGACGGATATGCTGTTCATTAGAATCCCGCAAGGGTATGAATTTCGTTACCCTACCCTACATTTTTTTTCGTACCCTAGCTCTACCCTACTAAATTCAAAAATTACAATAACCGTATACTGTGCATGATTTCTTTATTTATTGATGAAATGATGAAGTTATATTTTACAAATATTAAGAATAGTATACAAAGAATATCACAGAAAATATCAAAACCTGAGAAATAGTACTACATGGACCACAAATATTATCAACAATATAAAAAGAAGAAAAACAGTACTAAACCCCCGTACGCATGAGAAGACACCGAGTCTTCTATTATGTCAAAGCCTGCAAAGTTTTCAGAAGAGTCTTCTATTGTGTACCATTTATTTTCGTAATTTTTATTTAAGAAGGTTCTTCAGAAAATCAAAACGATTTGATGATTCGGAAAGAGATTTTGAGGCTTTTAAAAGTCCAGAAATAAGACGAACCTTATTCTTTTAAAATTCTCAGCTAAAAATCCAGAAAACTACGCATTTTTTAATGAAAATGTACTAAATAATGTTCCAATTTTTCGAGAAATTAATTAATTAAGGGGGGTCATTTATTACGTCCGATGTACCATTCGTTCAAGTGGTCTTCTATTACGAGAAAGGGTTTACATGGACCAAGAATATTAAAAACAATATTGAGAAGGAAAACAGAAAGGCATGAACAGATTTTGTCACTTATTAAAGAATGACTCAAAGTAATCAGTCAATAGGTATTTTCTCATAATTCCCCTATAAATAGAAGATATTGTTTGATAGTAGAGGTTGTCAGACGTCGGGCGTTTAAACAGACCAGATTGGCATAGTGAAAAGTTTACCCTGAAATACTCTACAGTTTTCAAAATAATACCCTAGCCTTACTCTACCCTACGTGAGTCGTACACTAGATCTACCTTACGAGAGTCGTACTCTAGATCTACCCTAGGGCAGGGTAGGATATATGGTAAGGTAGAGTAGAGTAGGGCTGCAGGACTCTACTGTACATGAATGATTTATTAGATATGAAATTTTCAATTTATCCTGTCAATAAATGTATTATTTTCAAACTAACAAAAATCAGAAATATTAGATAGATAGTTTCATATTTGAAGAATCTTGTTTGATGAAAGAGAGAAAAGTTCTTTATATATTTTTTCAAGATTTTTCTTCTGACTAAAAAACGTGTGATAAACCAATGATAAATTATAATGAGTATAGAATACTTCTTTATCAACATCTTAAAACATTAGTTTGATTAGGTTAGAATTTGACAAACTGCTTTTACACAAATCATTAATAAAAGCTTGCGTTTAAATGGCATCTTTAAACTATATACAAACCGCCAGTTGATTATTCATATACTAGCGAATACTGACGATACAATGCACAATATACCGACGGTTTTTGTCAAATAATCTTTGGCTCCTGGATGTTTCTTTCGCATCAGTTGACTTGTGAAAAATTTTGTGGAGTATTATAGTATTATTATTCATTTATGAATAAATATCAGATGACTGTTCGTAGTCAATGTATGAGTTACTTCGCTAATTTATAGCTGAGTGCCTGATATTAAAGGTTACAACGTTTTTAAAAAAGTTGTTTTAGTGATGTTTCTCATTCGGTGATACATACACATAGTAAATGGATAAGATTTTGTATTTGATAAAAATGATCTATATTAGAAAATGATTGGTAGTTATGATATAGAATCTAGAAAGGCATATGGAGCGCTAGCACTATGATATTTGAAATCAGCATCATGAACTGCATACAGTCATGTGTTTTTCGAGGAAAAAGAGAGTCATGGCTTGAGAGACCTCTCTCTTGAGATGAATTAGAAATGGAGTTTTGTTTTCATCTAGTTCGCATTCGTTTTTTTTTCAAACTTTATTGCCTATATATATTCGTCTTGATCAAATTAAGTGTGTGCAAGCTGGTCTTAAACAAACATTCTGTTATTTTTAATAGATATAGAGCCAATTATTAACTCGAAAATTTGTTGGGAAGCGATGCAAAATTTAAAAAAAAACACTTGGAAGTCAAACGTCATGCATATTTATTCTTTAATTGAGCTAACAATATGTAATTACAATTAATACTTGAGATAAGCATTATACTTTATTTTTTGTTTATGAAAAACGTTCGATGTTTTCTTAGTTATATTAACATATTAGTAGTATGATGTGTGATTTATGCAATAAATTTATTGTTTTGTCATCTGATAGTGACTGTACCTGTCTTACATCGATTGTCTTATACAATTGTAATGCAAATGAAGAGTATTGAATATTCTTTGAACAGATTAAATTATGCCAATTGGCGTAATATTTAAAAAAAAAATATAATTGTTTGTCTTTTGAGAAAAAACTATTAAAAGTTTCTCATACATAAAGAATAAAATAAAATTGAGAGGATAAACTAATTCTTAATGTTGAAAATAATATTTTCAAGATTTTTACTGTACATCATATTTCGAAATGATATTCTAATGTTCTTCTTAGGCTTTGTTCTTCTTCTGATAGCACGACACTTTTGATGGAAACATTTTGTATTGAGTAAGTTTTCGTTTAAATTAAAAAAATGATCACATTAAAACTATATATACATATTTTTTTTTTAAATTTGCTCATCATTAATAGAAGTCAAGTCAGACAAGAAATTCTCAATACAAATGAAAAAAGAAGGCACATACTTTTGACTTTAATTAACTCGTTTAAATGTATGTCAGGCTTTCAAAATAGAGATTATAAGACTTATGGTAATCTAAAGTGAAAATATACAACTATGTGATAAAATATTAGTTTTAACTAGTATTGGATTCATAAACTTTTCATCTCATATCTTTAGATTTACATACATAAAATATACGTTTCCATCCACAGGAATGTCAGATTTACGTTTGTTAATGTTTTAACTGTTTTTTTCTCGTTAGAACATTTATCCATTGAAATCATATAATCGAAATTGACTGAAATGTTTTAGATGCATTTTTATTTATAGACGGCAAACTTAATTACGTCTTAAAATTAATAATATTGCGACCTCCATTAACGAACAGCGACACTTAGTAAATGGTAAATAAATATCCAATGAAAAATGGCGCTACTTATACCTATATATACCTAATAGCCTGGAACACTAAACGCCACCGTCTCCAGAGTAAACAAATATTTTTTTTGAATAATCGTATTCAAAGTAAAAAGTAGCTTTTCAAATTTTAGATTCGAACATTAGAAAATCGAACAACTTTTTCACCATGAATCTAGTCAAAGACCTTATCAAAGTAATGAATATCGTTTGTTTGTCTTATACTTGATCTTATTGATCAATATTGTTTGTTTTAGTCTCACAGTTCAATGGTACTTTTTCGGCGATCATTTTCTATTACCCCTCGAGTTCTTGCTGAAAAAACTGTATGTTCTGATTTCATTTTGATCTTTTAATATAAGTATTTTATTTAGATCACTATTCGTGAAGCTATTACACAAGCCATGGATGAAGAAATTTCACGTGATGAACGAGTTTTCTTAATCGGAGAAGAAGTCGCACAATATGATGGTGCTTATAAAATGTCAAAAGGTCTTTGGAAAAAACATGGTGATAAACGTATTGTTGATACGCCAATAACTGAAATGGGTATTGCTGGTTTAGCAACTGGTGCAGCTATGGTAAGAAAAAGAGGTTTCTAGATATATAAAAAAAAAAACATTCGTTTTGATTTCGTTAAAAATATAAAGGCTGGCCTTCGACCAATTTGCGAATTTATGACATTTAATTTTTCAATGCAAGGTATTGATCATGTTATTAATTCAGCTGCTAAAAGTCATTATATGTCATCAGGAAAAGTAAAAATAAAATAAAATTTCTTTTTCAAAAGTTTTTTTTGAAATATAATTCAGGTTAAAGTACCAATTGTTTTTCGTGGACCAAATGGAGCAGCTGCTGGTAATAAAGAAAAGTCATTACGAAATTATGAACCTTTTTTTTCTTATTAATAAATATAGGTGTGGGTGCTCAACATTCGCAAGATTTTTCTGCATGGTATAGTCAATGTCCTGGTCTTAAAGTAATTTCACCTTATACACCTGAAGATTGTCGAGGTTTACTTAAAGCTGCTATTCGTGATGACGATCCAGGTTTGTTTATAATTTATTTTCTATTATGTTTTGTAATAATGTTTTTTTATTTTTTCAGTTGTTTTTCTTGAGAATGAATTATTGTATGGCCAACATTTTCCTATTTCTGATGAAGCATTGTCTGCTGATTTTGTTTTACCTATTGGTAAAGGCAAAATTGAACGTGAAGGCAAACATATAACACTTGTTTCACATTCAATTGGTGTTAAAATTTGTATGGATGCTGCTAAAGAATTGGAACAAAATGGAATTCAATGCGAAGTAATGGAAATTTTTTGCTTTTTTAAATAACTTTCTTTTCTTTCGTAGGTTGTTAATTTACGAACATTAAGACCACTTGATGAAGAAATGATAAAAGCATCTGTTAAAAAAACTCATCATCTTATTTCGGTTGAATTTGGTTGGTCTCAATGTGGTATTGGTAGTGAAGTTATTGCAAGAATATGTGAAAGTATGTTCGTTGTAATAATAATTTTCTTTTGTATTAGAATCGTTAGAAAATCAAGAAGAATGTTTTATGTTCGTATAATCAATGTTTTATACAGAGTAGAGACTGAAGGCAAGGGTTCTTCCTCGAATATTGAGTCGACCCTTTTGAAATTATTGATTATTATACTATATTCTATGTGTCTGTTCTTCCAAAATAAATATGTTTGTCCTGTTGGAATTTGAAATTGTCTCTCTGAAAGAGAAAATCTGGATAAATCATTTCATAGAATTCTCTTTTTAACATCCTATTTACCACGGAATAGAAATACTTAGGGGTGCCCAAAAGTAGTGGCGGTCGCATCTCAATTTCGTATAGAAGGCTTGATGAAATTTTCTGTTTTTATGAGACGATAGAGAAAATGAAGCTCTATTTTTGTGTGCTATTTCATCCCTCTTCAGCTGGTATCATAATAATGAAATTTCGATAAGAACTGTTTTTTGTGTAAAACTTCACTAACGCGTGAGGCAGATTAATACGCTTTCCATTTCAGTTTTCAATCACTTAATACGTTGTATTAAGAAACAAAATACATCACAAGATACGGCATGAAAAGCTCTACAATTTGTAAAGAACAGTTTATTTTATATATGATATAAGAAAAAAAGAATTTCTCTTGACATGATTGTTTCGGAACAGCGAAAACTGGTCGCATAGAATTTTGTTTCTTTTTGACAAAAAGTACACAATTAAAATAAGCTTTACTTTGTAGATTGTAGAGCTTTTCACGCTGCATCTTGTGATGTATTTTGTTTGTTTTAAATAAAAGATATCAGATGACAAAAAGATGAAAGAAGAAAAAATGAATTCATCTTGTACCAAAAAATATCGTTTTCGCACGGTCGCAAATTGGTCGCTCAAATTTTTGTTCATTTTGACAACAAAAATTACAACTATAAAATAAGCTGTCTTATGTAAATTGTAGAGCTTTTCACGCTGCATCTTGTGGTGTATTTTCTTTCTTAATACAACGTATTAAGTAATGGAAACATTTAATCTGTTTCACCCGTTAGTGAAGTTTTACACAAAAACAGTTTTTATCGAAATTTCATTATTATGATACCAGCTGAATAGGGATGAAATAGCACAGAAAAATAGAGCTTCGTTTTCTCTATCACCTTATAAAAACAGAAAATTCCATCAAGCCTTCTATACGAAATTGAGATGCGACCGCCACTACTTTTGGGTACCCCTAAGTATATCAGAAATGAAAAAAGCTTTTGCCTGAAACATTACTTTTAATAGGACATATATAGGCGGTGGATCGTTTTGAATCTAGAGTAGGCTCAACAATCTTTATAAGATCGCATAGGAAAGTTATTAAGAATACTGAGAAGAAAAGGGCGAATCTTTTTATACCATTCACATAAAATACAGTTTCCATTTCTTATTTTTCAACTCACATTTTGGACTGTATAGAGTTCATATAAACATGTGTAACTTATTTCAAAAGACGTACATATAAAGAAACACTACAACATTTGTTTTCATTTAATTCTGACTATCGAAAGAAGAGTTTTCGAGTTATTCTACTGAAAAATAGAATAACAATGAAGCAACAGTGTTCACAAAAGGAAAAAGTAATTACATTGTGGGTTTATTCACTTTATTGAAAACATTTCTTAAATATGTAAGTTTAGTCACTAGATCCCGTTGGATCTGATGCTAAGAAATGTGTAGAATGTGCTACCTACCGAATACAAAAAAAGACGGTAAAAAACTATCTCGTATCTTCAGAGCCACTATGTAATTTTGATTAAAAAATTGTAGATCTGACCAGCTGTAATAGTCGCTGAAGACGAATATGACTTTCGGAAGGCTTCTATGGGTTATCGGTTCAGGTCTTCTTCATTTGTTATAGAAAAGATACGACTTCAAGTCATTAAAAATGTAGATCCCAACATTTAGTAATCTGCAAAATTGGATATTTCCTCGAGAACGTTTTCTAAGTCTGATAAACTACGAAAAAGTTATTTTATCGCCGAAGACAATGAAAAATTTTGATGTTTGTATAAGAATTTCGATGCACCGTATAAATCTATCAATCTGATGGAGCAAGAAACAAATGTTTGCGTCTACTTCAGCTTTGCAACTCTGTTAAAAATAATAAAAAATTCCTATGACATTCAATAATACTTTCGTTCCTTTTTTTTTGTTATTTTAGGTGATGCTTTTGACTATCTTGATGCTCCACCAATACGTGTCACTGGTGCCGATGTTCCATTGGCATATGCTAAAACATTAGAACAAAATTCTATGCCACAAGTTCCAAATGTTGTCAAATCGGTTAAAAAAGTTTTAAACAAATAGAGCATCTTCTCTTAGACACTTTGTTGTAGTATCAAAACTGTATCTCAACTTTAGTGTGCGTGTATGCTTTATTTTTTATTAGACTAAAATCCCAACAGACAAAAAAAATACACTAATAAGAAGAAATTAAAAAAATAGAAAACTAATTCATGCTTATGCAATCTCCTCTTGTTATGTGTACCTCTCATTCAAATATGTATTCGTCTTCTTTATTTAATAAAAATAGAAAAGTAGAAAATAAAACGGCACATATATAAATATATACATTGGTTTCAATGGGCATGAATGTTTTATTAAAATACAAATTTTCTCATAAATTTACCATCTTGAAAAGACAAAAAACAACATTGTTACACATCAATCATCAAATGAAATTCAATATGTTGATGAAAAGAAAAAAAATATTGCTGGCTGCACTATATTCTTATCGAAATAAACGAATGTGTATATAAATGTTGTTGGGCTCTTTTAAAGAAATAAAAAATAGAACAGAACAATCAATATTGTAGTTTCTCATCTGATGAGATTAGTGTCGAATTCTTTTTTACTCTTATTGCTGTTGTTGTTTTTGTTATTATTGCTGTTCTTTTTTTTTTCTTTTTTCTTTTCACAATCTAAAAGGTATAGGCTGTATGTCTTTTATAACTAAATTTTGAAGTGATCTGTTACCTTTTGATTCCGAAAACAACTAGCAAATATGACAATGAAATGGTAAGTTTAGAAGATCATTTATAAAGTATTTGTTGTCATAAATTAAATTTAAGTAATCAAATGAAATCGGACGATTTAAGTTATTGGAATGTGAAAAAGTCGTATAATAATAATGAGATGGAAAATATCGATGATGAAGAACGATCTATTGCTCTTAGTAAGTAGGCGTTGTCGAGTGTGCCGTTTTGTCGTTATTGATTTCTTTTTGTTACATCAATTTGTTTGACTTTTTATTTTTTTTCTTGAAGGTGTGAGTTTATTATTAAAAAACAGAAATATTTCTCGACGAAATCTAGTACAGTTACCATCACATCTCATTACATCACCCAATTGTCAATGTCATCGTTCATTTCATATTTTTTGTACAGATTTATTTCATGAAAATGATCAAAATATAGATATGATTAATATTCATCCAGCACCCCGTACACATGATAGAGATTCATCTCGGCGAATATCAACACCCTATAGAAAAAGTCGTCCACGACAGCTCGAAAATAATGATCAAGATACTGTTATAACAAGTAGATCAGAGCCATGTCAAGTGATTGGTCCAGAAAATCAATCACTTGAAAAAAAGGTAACTTTTCATTTGCATGAATAAATGTTTTTTTTTTGTTAATCAAAATTAACTAACGAGGGAACGTCCCCAGGTGTTAAATCGCTTTTGGGCCGAGTATGTGCGCAAACAATAGACCTCAGTGAGTTATTAAATACCCTAGAATGGTTTGGTTTTCCAGCCTTCTGTTGTCGAGTTATGGAGCTTGTACTCGATTTTGGCCTATGGGCATAGCTTCTTCTGGGAACCTGAATAATTGAATTTCGAACGGAAATTTTCTCCATAAATAGGCCTTTTAAGCACTAGAAACTCCCCAAAGTTTGAGCCAGAACGGACGTATCTTTATCGAGATATCAGCTTGTCATGAAAATGCCCCTATTTTGAAACACAGTGCAAAACATGCGTCTTTTTTTAAATGTGAATATCTCGATAAAAATACGTTCGTTGTGGCTCAAACTTTGGGGAGTTTTTAGTGCTTAAAAGGCCTATTTATGGAGAAAATTTCAGTTCGAAATTCAATCATTCAGGTTCCCAGAAGAAGCTATGCCCATAGGCCAAAATCGAGTAAAAGGTCCATAACTCGACAACAGAAGGCTGGAAAATCAAACCATTCTAGGATATTTAATAACTCACTGAGGTCTATTGTTTGCGCACATACTTGGCCCAAAAGCGATTTAACACCTGAGGACGTTCCCTCGTAAACAATATTTTTCTTTATTTTCTAATATTATTTAATTTTATGAAAGTCCTCCGTCACCAAATAACGATTTCGGACCAGATACATTCAAATTATATGAAATTTTCAGGACATATCGTAGAGCAATCTAAAATTCTCTGTAGACTTTCATTCTATATTCTTAAGTTTTTTTTGTTTGAAAGAGCATATAAAGATGCAGAGCATGACAGAGTTTCTTCTTCGAATCAAGCTATATTACTACTCTGAAAGAAAATACCTTTATAATTAGAGCGTCATTTTTGATAGCTTTTTGAAGAATTTAGCTTTTCATTCTTTTTTTCTTTTCAAAAAGCAAGAATTTTATAGTAGAAGAGCTCTGCCATGCTCTGCATCTTAACATACTTTTTCACACAAAAAAAATTACGAATATAGAATGAAGACCCACAAAGAATTTTATGTTGTCTAGTGAGGGTTTTTTGACGCTTGTTTATTGAATATTTCGCAAAAATGTCATGATATGAGGCTGAAAATTTCTTGTCATTTGAATATACCTAGTCCAAGTTTGAGTTTTACAGGACACAGCTTTAATTAATTCAAAAAATATTTTTCTTTATTTGATTTTTATTAATTAATATGTTGAAATTTTAGTTACGTGTTCCACTAAAACTTCCAATACGAGCGACATCATTAAATATTCAACCTTCTTATCGTTCATTTCAAAGTCCATTAAAATATTCTCCATCAATACGTATACCAAAACAAACACCAGTAATTGATGAATTACAAATTCGTGCTTCATCTGTTTTTGATCAATCACCATCAACATCACAATTATTTATTCCACGTGGCCCACCACCCTCACCAAAAACACCTACACAAGAATCATCAACAATATTCTTAACTTCAATTATTCCACCACCACTTCGTGCTATATCTATAACACCATGTGCTAGAAATTCAAATGAAAATACGAAAAAACTAACACATACATCATCCGTTAAAATAACAAATTATGAAGATCATGCACGAAATTATCTTTCAGCTTCAGATTGTTCTGATAATGATAATGATGATGATAATAATGATGATAATGATGATGATAAGAATAATAATGATAAAAATATCAATAAATTAATAACTGTAAAAAAACCAAAAACGCCTATACGTACTCAATCATTACCAAAACCAGGAACAACATTACGTGATCGTTTGTTGACACATAATACAAATCATTATTTAAGTTTAGCTGAAGTTTATTATTCATCATTTGATGTATATAAAAGTCTTACAGAAAAATCTAGACGACGTCTAAGACCACAAACACGTTTAACGATGTCAAACAATGACAATGATGATGCATCAACAACGATAACAAAAACAACAAAAACAACACAAGGATCACAAACAAAATCAGGTTTTGGATTTTCTAAAACAGCAAGTTCAATGCATTTTGGATATGCAGCTGGTCGACTTCCATTACAAGGAAGTGTGAGTAAAACAAAAATATTTAAATGAAATTTGTGATTTTCCTTTTTTAGTTTGAAAAATGGCCACAACCTCTTTCGCATCGAACACCAATTGAAAGAAAACAAGAAGTTACAACACTTCGTCTAGTGACATTGCCTTTGGTTACATCGTGATAAATGAAAGACAAGAAAATGACATAACATAATCCATTGAATAGAGATTTCTCTCTTTCATTCTAGTATTTAATCTTTTTTTTTATTATGTCTATCGCAATCATTCATTGTCTATACTTCTTTTCTTGTTCTTCATGTTCTTCTTATCAATACGGATTATGTTTCATGCATCAACAGAACTAAGTTGTACCCAATCGTGTAGAAAAAAAACCATAACATCAGAGAGGCATTAATATCAATTGACGTGTAGAAAGAGAATCAATTATTATTTTGTGTGTATCAGAAAGATTGATGACTGTTCGCGCGTACAAGCTACTGCCATATGCAGATATCAATGAGCTCGCTGCAGAAGAGCGACATATTGAATACATTAAATCTTATTGGTCACAAGAAATCGGCAAATGAACGAATTTATATTAAATATGTGGTTCGACCGTTTTTTTAGTCTGATTCATTTTTTTTCTTTTCAAACCATTGAATCCATGCTTATTTTCTTTCTTTATGTCATTTGAATCATTTCTTATAGTATAATGCCATACGCTAATCAACCAAGTGTTCAAGTGACTGAATTAACTGAAGATAATATAAAATTTGTTATTGAAAATACAGATTTAAGTGTAGCTAATGCGATCCGTCGTGCTATGATTGCTGAAACACCAACAATAGCTATTGATTCTGTACAAATTGATTCCAATACAACAGTTTTATTTGATGAATTTCTTGCTCATCGTATTGGTTTAATACCGTTATATAGTGAAGAACTTGTTGATAAAATGAATTATCATCGTGATTGTTCATGTGAAGGTTTTTGTCCACAATGTTCAGTTGAACTTACACTTGATGTAAGAAATAGAGAAGATCAAACAAGAAATGTGAGACAATATACGTATACAAATAAATTTATTTATTTTAAATATATTTAATATTAGGTTACGTCAGCTGATCTTATAACAAGTAATCCACATTTAGTACCAGTAACATCAAAAGCTAAAAATGACGATGAAGGACGTGATAATTTTGTTGATCGTAAGTCTTTTTTTCTTCATTTAATCCTTTTTCCTTCGTTCATGACTGAAGTGACCATTTGTAGAAGGGTTTCAAAAAATAAAGGAAGCATGAAATTTGAAAAGGATAAGAAGATTTTTTTTTTCATCTCTGCATTTTTGAAATATTGAGCCTACAAAATCGATAATTTTGAAAAAATGAAAAAACATCGAATTTTTCGAAACAAATGGTTCTTTTTTACCTACAGTGAATTTAGATCTTTCGGAATATTCGTGTGACATAAATTGATGAAGAAGTCCACTAGTGAGTTAGAGATGTTTCGAAAGCTTCACAATAACTCGATGAATTACACTTACTAAGATATATTATTGACCATGGAGTCATTTTTAGACGGCTAGAAGGCAGCCAAAAGCAAATTTAATAAATGTATTATAAATCTCAACTCATGAGAAGTTGACAGAATATTTATTATGAATTAAATATTTTCAGACATTATAAAAAAAATGGGTCCAAGAAAAGTAGATGCTTATTTAGCAAGATGTGTCGAAAACATCTGTGTTCTTTTGATATTAAGTTTTATCGGTGCACTCCTTTCTTTTTTTCTATTACTCCAATAACATGAGGTAATTGTTGCTTTTGCCGACTCAATAGTATACTCAAAGAAAAAAAAAATCAAGACTAAATATATCGTCCAATTCCTCTTCTTCACGACACAGTCACTATACTAATCAAACTGCTCTACACAAAGAAATGAACACTGAGTGGATAAACCATATAATTGACATATTAGGCAGGCTAATAGCTTATTTATAAAGTTGTTTTATCTGTGGCTCTTCTAGAACAGCTGTGGGGGGTAAAGGATTAATTAAAAAGTTAAAATTATCTACATCATTGATGCATGAATTCACAAAATCTCTTATGTTATTGAATGAAAAGAAAAAAATCTCAATTAAGTAGTGATATACAGAGTAATGTTTTTCGTATCCGGTACCTTAACTGTGAAAAATTGTTTAATCCTTGCGCTATCCTGCAGCATACTTACCAGGTCTCGAAATCAGCCCACTTTTCTTATATTCTAGTTCAATTTAGAATGTCACTATTAAAAGCGTAGTTCTTTTACGAAAAAGGTTTCTGCATGATAGAATTTCACCATCACTACAATATTCATTAGAACATTGTAAAAAGTTTATTATTAAAATGATCACGAATTGACTAAAGGTTGAATAATTCTAATGCTTGAAAAAACAAAATGCGAAAAGAAAAGTTCAATTACTTATTGAACCGAAAGATCAAGATGCGTTCGCGAGTACTGCAAATTCTTGAAAACTATCATTTATTAACCTAAAATTTCATGAGTAAAATGCCCAGTGATCAATTTCAAAGAGTGAGATCAGTTACTATTTTAAGTTACACTTAATTTTAGTATAGAGTTACTACTGTTTCACTTCAGTAACATTCATGGTATTTAATGCAGTTTATGATTGTAATCAGATTTTTTTTTGTTTACTTAGATGATAAATTTTTACTCCTAAATAATATAAATTCTATTTAGATATTTTAATTGTTAAACTTCGTCAAGGTCAAGAACTTCGTTTAAAAGCTCATGCTAGAAAAGGTTTTGGTAAAGAACATGCTAAATGGATTCCAACTTGTGTAAGAGATTTTCTATACTTTTTTAATTAAAATATAAATAAACTAAATCATCTAGGGTGTTTCATTTGAATATGATCCAGATAATAGTCTTCGTCATACGATTTATCCAGTACCTGATGAATGGCCACATTCAGAACATTCTGGTAAAGATAAAAGAACAATAGATTCTATTTATTTATTTTTTTTGTAAAATACAAAATGAGATTCTATGATATGAAATTTAGAATTATCTGAAGATAAACATGAAGCACCATTCGATGCAACTAAAGTACCAACTAAATTCTTTTTTAATGTTGAATCAACAGGTGCACTAAAACCAGAAACAGTAAATTTTCTTTTTGTTGTTATATCAGTAAATGATTATTTATTTATTTTAGATTCTTTTGTCTTGTTTAAATGTTCTGAGACAAAAATTGAGTAATTTACAAACACTACTTAAACATGAAACATTAGAAGGATTATAAATAAAAAAAATGTTCAGTTTATTATTTGTTTCTCTTGTTACTTTTTTTTGTTTTATTCTAGATAAATGCAAAATTATTTCAATTTATTATCGAGTTTTTTCTTTTGTTTCTTAATTAAAATCTTCACTTAATTTTTGTGTATTTATTCATGTTTAATCATTTATTATTATTTATCTTCACATCTTTCATTTTATTTTATATATACGTCATGTTGAGGAACAGTAAGAGAAAAAGTATAGATCTACTTTTTCCTTTTTGATCAGTTGTTTTTTTTTTTTGTATGAAATAGATGTCCGATCGAAATTCTGATGGACAATCACCGATTTTAAATCGGCCATTAATGATAAATGGACATGAACAAATTAATGAAAATAAACAAAGCAATAATGATCAACAATGTATCAAATCAGCATCAAAGCCAGGTACTAAAGTTGCTTTATTTTCAAGCTAATTCGACGTTTCTTAAATAAAATCTATTTCTGCAGTCTGTTTATATATACTAGCCAAGGATACACGTACACGTTTTCTTTGTTATAAACAGAGATAACGAAGTTCTTTTAAATACTGTATTAAGGAAAAAAAAGAAGTTCTACTTTTTTCGTTTGACAACTAATTACCTATTGATAATGAAACAGATAATAATCGAAAAAACGTATTCTTATCTGCTTCTTTTTTCTCATGTAATCAAAGACAGATTAGAGAGTAGAAGAAAGAAAAATGTTAAGTATTCTATAAGGCAATAAATTACATTTACGATTTTGCCATTTAAAATTTCATTTTACTATCTTACAAATAAAGTGTACTGCGCACACTGTGATTTTTGAGTACAGTATGAAACAGCGGATATATCGAGAGTAGAGACTTGCAGAGTCGAACTTTTTGACTCCAACCCCGAGAAACTTCGAAGATTTTTTTTGACTAGTATACATAATTCTTTTTGTCATATTTGTTAATGAGAATGTCACTGCAATGACTTTTTTTTCTTTAAACTTATTCATGTATGCAAACAGTTGTCTATTATTGTTCGTTATTTAGCATAGATAGAATAAAGAGTTGCCACTATGTAAACATGGACTACTTCATTATTTTAATCATGTGACTCCGAAAAAAAATTTTACGATTACTCTGACTCCGTTGAAATCGGGTTTCGAAGTCTCATGCAAGACTCTAATCGAGAGGAGCAGATCTTCTGTATACTTTGCCTATAGATACTACATAGTATTCTCATCAAAACTCCAAAAAAGATTTCGGTTTCTATTGATATATGACTAGACTACCGAATTTTTAATATGTCTATTTTAGACTAGCTTTCATAAAAAACTCATAAGTTTTGAACAAAGTCGCTTGAAGATATGACACGTTCTCAATGCAGACCCTTTTCTATGGAAAGTGTGTGTATACATCATGTATTTTTTTTGAAAATCTCATAATTATTTCAAAAAGACTTGTTTTAAAACTACTGAACTTTTTTATGCAAATCATTCTAGTTTATTATTATCCGCTAAAAATAATGCTTGATAATAGAAAGTATAATTATCATTCTTATATTTCCTGTTCATGC
Organism: Rotaria sp. Silwood2; assembly: GCA_905329745.1. Classification (NCBI taxonomy): domain Eukaryota; kingdom Metazoa; phylum Rotifera; class Eurotatoria; order Philodinida; family Philodinidae; genus Rotaria; species Rotaria sp. Silwood2. The sequence goes on along the minus strand of CAJNSZ010000001.1, from coordinate 385,816 downwards.
ATCTTGCTTATTCATTCATGTGATTAGCACATGGAATCTATGGATGACACTAAACATAGTGAGAGAGATTGGAATCATCTGAAAATTTAAAGGATATCAATGAATAAATACTGTTGTATATGATATTATCTAATTTATAGAAGAACAAACAACTATAACATATCTACGTGAACAAGCACCTGTGCCATCTACAGATGAACAATTAAATTCTTCGAGAATTTTTTCAAAAGAATTAGGTCGTCCACGTTCAAAAACAACATCTACAGATACATCTGATACTGAGTCAACAAATAATTCTTCTCAAGTATCTATATCAGCACCAAGTAGTCTTCATTTTTTTCAATCAATAAAAGATTTAACACATCAAGAATTATATCGTGCTAATCCGTTAGGTCTTCTTGGTAAAGAAATTATTTCTGTAACAGGAACAACACATTGTCCTGAACCCATACCACCTAATGATGATGATGATGATGATACAATTGTCAATTCAGATAATAATACATCAAGAACTTTATCTGTATCATCACATAGATTATCATTAATAAATGAAAATAAACCACAACAAATACATTTTCCATTAAATGAAGAAGAAAAACTTAATATGATGAGGCGTCGTTCAACATTAGGAAATACAAATGAAATAGTGCTTCCACCATATCCTGTTGAATATATTTCAAATTCAAGTTCTAATGATAATCTACAATCACATCTTTTTTCTCAACCATCACCTAATACAATGGTTGCAGATTTTATACCAAATACAATGACAATTAATGTTTTTGAAGTTTTTATTTATGCTTGGGGTGTATTTGCATTCTTTTTCGATATGGTTACTGATCTTGTTTTAGCACATGCTTATTATTTAGAAGGTGCCTATTGGCTATTTATATTAACATTAATGTGTGTTATTGTACCAAATTTAACATTATCGATATTTTCACTTGTTTGGTATATTGATAGTAGTCAATTAAAAGCAGCTGCAAATGAAAAACAAACAACAACACAACGTTATACATCAATATGTGAATCAACATCATCTGATGATATACTTGAAAAAGATCAACAACGAAATAATAATAAAAGTTCAGAATTAGTTCCATTAAATCAAAAACAAAATTCATATGGTCAAACGAATGATTGTCATGAAGACGATCAAAAAGATGCACATTTATCATGTTTAAAATCAAATCTAAAAATATCAGAAAAAGATGTACAACAACAACGACAAGATTTCGTTCAAGAAAAATATTTTAAAATCTCAGCTGCAACTGCAAATATTTTAGCGTGGATTATTCGAATTATTATACTTGTACTACAATTAGATTTATGTGTGAAGTAAGATAGAAAAAAAAAATTTAATTAGTTTTAAAATGTAGAAATCAAAAGTATAAGTCTGACTAGAAGAAATTAGAAAATCACACTTTTGATTCACTTTGAAATAAAATCTTTGGGAACGAATCATTTGCTTAACTATTGTTGAGTCATCAGAGTTGAATATTAGTAATTCAAATGCAAACTCTAATAATGACTAAAGTATGTTGAAGTACAGTAACAAAAACTTGAATCACCTCTTCACAGATTGTGATAGACGCTAGCCAGAAACGATGACAGGCGCTGCGCAGAGATCATCACAGATCATGGCAAGCGCCGTAATAGACCGTATATCAATAAAATCTCATTCTCAAATATAAAATATTTCCCAATTGCATTTCCGGACGATTAAGTAAGAGAATGATAAAGAAATGTATCTCGAAATAGAATCCAACAATTTCTCTGTGGTTAACAAAAGTAGCTGCATTGTATTTTTATATTTTAATCTCTTGAACATTGCGCTAACAGTTTTCAATAAACATATGATTGATTTAGATATATTCGTGGTTTATATTATACATGGAAAGGTTTTCAAAAACGTCATAATCCAAAATGGCAACGTTTCTATTTAACTAAACAAATATTAATTGATGCTGATATTGCTTTATTACGTGTATTTGATTGTTTTATGGATTCTGGCTCACAAGTAACATTACAATTATATATTATGTTACGACTTGGTTCAACATCAATGAAATGTAATTATGATTGATTATTGATTTTAAAATTTCGTATATTTTATATGTTCTAGTTGATACTTTATTTTTAAAACAAACTTTATCAATTGTTTCATCACTTGGTTCATTAGCATATGCACTTAGTGGTTATTCACGATGTTGGCGACATATGCAATTAACACATTCACCACAAGATTGGCCGAAAGGAAAACCTGCACCACAATTAGTATCTTGGTGGGGTACAATTATTCAATGGGTATAAATCATAGAAAGGATTTTTTTGTTTATTTTCTTTTGTAATGAATCATAAAATTTTTCTTTTCATTAAGTTTTGGTATTTATTTTTGATAACCCCAAGAGTATTGGCACTTGCCATGTTTGCAGCAACATTTCGTTCATGGTTTTGGATTATAATATTTTCACATTGGTTTTCAATGCTTTTTTGGATTCTTCGTTTTGTAAATAATTTTTCTATTAATTATATCAGTGTAAAAAATATTCTATTTTCTTTTTGTAGCGTACAATTTTCTGTATTAGTGATCAAACAAAATACAATCCACGAGAAGCAATTTTTGAAAAATGCTACAATCTTGTTTGTTCATATATATTTATATTTTGTTATATGGTAAATTTTTATAAGAAAAATTATATGATAAACGAGAGATTTAATATAAGTAAAGAAATCTCTCGCTGGTTGCTAAAACGTTTTTGACTTATTATTAGATACGACACACCTACAAATGAAATACTCTGACTTCAGTTTAGTACAAGTTGTGACTAGGAAGAGTTATGAATTTCTAAGTGACGGACAATATTTTCAATTTAGCTCCTGAATATTAGTTTTCTTGAAGAATCAAAAATCAAGTTGACTATAGTTTTTTCTGTATTTATTCCAAGCAGAGGCTTGAATCATTGAAAAGTTGCAAGTTAAAATCGAAATAATTACTAAATTCAGTTTACTTCATTCAATCTCTATCCTTTTGAGTAAGATAAAGTATGTTGTTTTCTTTTTCAGATTTCCGAACGACAGGTTTTTCTTTGATCTCCTGTATTATCGTAGACATTCCATAAAAACTGGAACACCTAATAAAGAAAAAAACACAAATTTGTCTAAATTCACTCGTCTTTGTTTGTTTGATATTTATGAAGATGTAGAGAAAAAAAAAGAGATTAACCTATATTTTACAAAGTTTTTTATAGGTCAATGAGATGAGAAGGAAAGAAGTTAACATTTTTTTATAAAAGATATATGTTATTTTTACTCCAGAATATTATGAAACTTTTTGTCATTAAGCAAAGAAATATGACATCGACAAGATTAGGAAGCACAACCTTCTTTCTCGATACATACTCATCCTTTTGGCCTAATACTTTCCCATGACTAAAACCAATGTTTGTAATAAATTTCATTGGATTCCGTCTTTGATTTTTCGAGAACACTAAGATTCAGAAGCGTTATTGGAAATATTGCTTATAACTTAGATATTCATAACTCAGGTCAATGATTTCGACATCTGGATCCGTGATTTTCTGGCTGGAAAACTTGGGAAAATGATAGAAAATTGAAAGCGGAAAACCAGTAGCCGAATTTTTCTAGTTCCCGGCAAAACTGGCCACCAGATTTCGGCTTGTAATTTTCTACCGTTTTCCGACAGGAAATGGCCTATACACTTAATCCTCAATCAACAAGAGTTTTAGCATTTTCGGAGATGCTTGTCTAAGACATGTTTTCCTTTTTTCTTTTTTAGAATCTTCGAAAAGGTGATACTCGTACACATTATATTAGTTTTTATACAATCTATTATATAGAAAATATTGCTTTTTCAATAATATATGCAATACACTCAGCTGAATCAAATACAATATTTAAATATTCACTTGTAACATTTGTTTGTTGTGGTTTTTGGTTAGCTATTTTATTTCAATTTCTTTATTATCGATTTTTACATCCAAGTGATCATGTACGTCTTAGTATGAAACAAAACGTATCATCATTTGTACATATACGAGCATTACCTTTATCAAGTCGCATAGAAAAATCGAAATCATGTGAAGAAATAATAAAACATAATGATATGCAAAATCAAAATGAAAATAATGAACTTATTGAAACACAATCACAAATAGAAACATTAATTGATGAACGTTGGTATAATCGTTTTGCAAAACGAAATCGGCAAAAACTTATTTCACAACAACAAGCTATTGATGAAAAAGTTCGAATAACTCGAGCACAAAAGCAATATCAAGAAGCAAATAGGCAGCAACATGATACATCAGATGATTTTTTACAAAGAATATCAACTTTGTTTAAACGACCAACAATAAATTCAACGTCTAGAATAATGAAATCTTCTGATAACACAACTATTAATGATAATCAATTAAATGATCATCAACAATTTTTTCATGCATCATCTGAATCATTACCTAAATCACAATTTCAAGAATTTGATACTAAAATAAATCAAGATGAAGAAGATTTTGATAAATCACATGTAGCTTTTATATCAAATAAACGAACACCACAATATCAACGACAATCAAAATTATATAATATTAATGAAGATATACATTTATCAGATGAAAATCAAAATAATACATCGTTACAGACAAATAATACGAAATATGAAGGTGGAGGAGGAGAAGAAATGATTTTAACTGCTGCAAAACTTGCATCTCATGAATTGCCTTGTTCTGCTAATAACAATTAAATACTATCATTAATTTTGTTAACGATAAATATAGGGTTAGTTAGTTTATTTAATCTACAGAAATTATTTATAATACAGGTTCTTATATTTTGCTTATTGGAATTTCTTAAAGAATTTAAGATTTGATTTTGTCTCATAGAGAACTATTGTTTAACAAACTATGAGAGATCAATCGGTTTGTTCATCGACAATTGAGATAATATTGACCAATAGCTGAGATATCAATAATATACCGAGTCATTTTTTTGTTTTCACCTAAACTCTTTTGTTTCTCAGTATTGAGATTATTCTTACTTTTTCCAACACACGAAACAACCAAAAACTTCAAAACAGTTCACCTAAATGTCCTTTTTTCGTCTTACCAAAAATCTAAAAATTAATTTTGATGAGTTCTATGTTCATCAAAAAAACAAGTTGTACATTGTTGAATTTGAAAAAAATTATCATTTGATTTATTTTTGATTATGCTCTGCTTTCCTTATAATTTGCTCTTAACCGTTAATTCATTTTTCTTCATTCTTAAAAACTCATTGTTCTAATTTTTTATTTTAATTTCTTTTGTAGGATTATTAAAATAGCAAATGATGATAAATATATATATATATATATATATATTTATTTGCTCATTTCGTGTTTACACAATCGTAACACTGATGCATTATTTAATCATCTGGCTTTTTTTAACTTGCCATCCAAATCTAAACATACATTTTACGCAATTTGGTTTTTGTCCAATTATTGATTATTTGCTCGAGTATTTTGTATAACAGTGAATACATATCTTTGAAATGAAAACTCAAACAAGAGACATTATCGATTTATTTGTCTTACCTCAATGAATAAGCATATATCATTTAATTAATTGTGATTGTTTTGTTTTTCTTTTCTTTTCTTTTTTTGAATCTCCTTGTGTTCTTTGTCTTTTTCATCATGAATGATTTATTTAGATAGATGAAAACTTAAGTACGACTGTTTATTAAACTTATCCGTTGGCGGAATATTTTTTGTCTTAGCTTATTATCAAACGAGCTGAATATAGTCAGCTACTTGTATTCTAGTCATAATTTTGCTCAGTTGGTAAGTCTTCTGACGAATATCGATTTCGATTTATACATTTGTTTGTTTTTCTTTGTCTTTATCATATATTTGTGTGAATTCCGTTTTGTTTTTTTGTATACATTTGTGTGTATTAGATGAAATAGATGTGAAAACAGTTTTCTGTTGGGTTAGATTTTATTTAGTACACACATTAACTTATATCTTTTCGATTTGTATTCTTGTTAATTATAATGTTGATTCACAAAAGAAAGTAAAATAATAATTTTATTTGCATTTTGCAATAAAAGAAAAATGAAATTTTTTCACATAAATTAATAAATAAAATTTAGATTGCTAAGAAATAAAACAATAGAAAAGAAAATGAATCATCAAATGGGTTTATTACGTCAACATGAAATTCGTGCTTCACAACAAGTTGCACAACAACAATCAACTCAATCACTTGGACGAATACAAGAATATAGTTCAACACCACCACAACAATCACAACGTAGTGCACAAGCAACAAATATGTTTATAACACGTATACTTGATGAATGTGGACTTGAAATAAAAATGGCTGACGAAGAAAATATGAATAACAACGATGAATTACATGTGAGTTAGAGAATTGTAAATTAAAAAAATGCTACGAGACAGTTTTCATATCTATATCGACCAATCATTTATTGAAGTCGTGAAAGACATGAATGCTTTCAAAACAATCACAAATCTGTAATTTTATCAACAAACCATTCGAAGAATAGTATTAATACTCGTAATATATCGTTTGTTTTATGAGTCAATAGTCAGTTTACGGAACAGTTCAGACCAGTGGTGTATTCAGCCATATACAATTGCACACGGCTCGACAAGTTATTGCCCATGAAGTTTTTGAAAATAGTGACAATTGCTCATGATTGCCTGCTCCTCAACACAGTTTGACTAGTGAATGACTGGACAAATAAAAAATCACTGACTACGCCCCTGAATCTGACTGTGGTAACAAGTACAGAAAATAAATGTCTACTGTTAAACATTCAAAAGTCCTGTTGTTTTTTCTTAATCTTTATATACGACTAATCGCATCTAGATCTGAGTGGGACCAGTCATTTTACATCCTGGTTCTACCGGAACTATCGTGTCCATATCTAATCATACCTCTTGTACAAATAAATATCATTAGTTTCTTGAACATTATATAGGAAAGGGTAAGAAGGTCCGTGCAAAACGTCTTGAAAATTTAGTTCATTTTATTATTGGATGAAAATTTTTCGAAAACAATTTCTTAACATAAGTTAGGGATAGAGATAGGCTTGGTTCGGTTCCAAAACAACACGAACCGATCCCATTTCAGCTATATATGATGAATTATATGATAATGAAAATCATAGAGTTGAAAAATGGACGAAATCATTCGAAGAATTATTGTATTAAAAGCTAATCCATTCTTTAAGTAACTAGATTTCATATCCTGTTTTGTATAATACAAATGAAAATGGTACTCAGAATATAATATAGATTCGAAGAAAATTGTCTCAAGTCAAATAAAAGCAGCATTTCTTAATTCATTAAAAATTTTTTTTTTTTTTTATTTAGCTTGAACTTAAAGTCGATCAAGGTATATTGGCCAAACGTTTATCACAACGTTTACGTTCGTCATCAAATACTACTAATAATAATGCAACAACAACAGCAGCAGCAGCATTACCACCAATATCTTTAAAACAATTTGAAAGTGAATTAATATCCTTCTTTTCCAATGATTCTATATTTCGTTCATCTTTACTTCCAACATCAAGTACCGATGATGTTTCACCACTTCGTTCTCAACAACAAGATAGTCTTATGCGTATATTATTATGTGTTGATGAATTACAAATGTTTTTAGCTAAATATTTACTTAAACGTCTTGTTCGTTTTGATAATAAAGGTGGTGATCGTGTTGTTGTACAAAATTTACCATTATCAATGATACGGCTTATATTACAAACATTTCATTATCTTCCAATAGGAAAATTAACAAATGCTAAAGAATTACTTTATTTTTATTTAGATGTTATTGATTTAGTTATGAATAATGATGTACGTTGTCAAATGATATCACTTGTAACAGATATTTTTTGTGATGATTATTTACAAATGAATATAGTTACAAAATTGGAAGAAAAACTTGATTCAACTAATATTGATGTTATTAAACAAGTTTTATCAACATTAACAACAATACAAATTGATGAATCAATTGAAAGACGTATACGAGAAAAAATTATTCCGATGATTATGACAGGTATTTTAGATGTTAAAGTTGAATGTTTTAATTATTTATTTGAAACATCAACAAAAATTAATATATTTGAAACAATTTTATTATTTCGTGATGTTGCTACTGTATCTGGTAGAAGGTAAATGAAAAATATCTAGATAGTTTAGAATAGTCATTTTTTTTTCTTGAAATATGATTTTACTTAATAATGAAAAATACATTAAATATAAGTCATATTTAGATAAGATTAAAGCTGTTTGTGTCAATGGAATTTATTTGTTCAATGTTTGAAGATAAAATGATTATTAATTGATTCGAAAAGCGAATTCTAAAAGATTAAAATAGGAAGTATAATCGAGATTATTTTCAGGGACTACAAAAGAAAAAAAAATAGGAGCAGTGGAATGTTTTTGAAATGATATGAAATTCAATCAAAGTTTATTTTTTTGTTTTAATCAGAAAAGTACTTCAACTAAACAAGAAGAAGACCATCCTTGCCATTCGGCTACTTTACGATATGAGGTGCTGCGATTGAGCTTCTTCTCATACACATTGGCTAATCACGTCCTAGCCATAAGAGCAGGTGTACGTCATAATGTAATTAGCATACTATCGGATGGGTGGTTCGAGATAAACAACCGTTAGTGACTTTTCTAAGATTATTTCATGGCTTGTGGCACTGAAATTTGAACATTATATCTTGTGAATACATGCCAAACAACGTGGACATTCAACCATGATGGTCCGTTCTCCAACTGATAAATCGCTATGGAGTCGAGGCTATTTGCATTAATCGTGAACCAAATGAGCTATGAATACTCTGAAAAGAGTTCGCCCCTTTATCTTATTTCTATCGAAAGACTACACTTCTACCGTAGTTTTTAAATGAATTCCGTGGTCTCACTCAGAAACAACAGAAAAAAAAATGATTTCCTAGTTTTGTCTTGAAACTTTGCATAGAAATAGGCCTGAATAAGAATATTTTTTTTTAGTGATTCAGATCTTGACGTTCTTTCGATTTTAAGATACAACTATAGTAATGGTGTGTCTTTTACATCTCTCATATAAATCGCCAGATTGAATATTCTTATTTCGAGATAGAAGCAAATCATAAGATCTGCAACTTTCACAATAAACTATTTTTAAGTAACCGAAAAATGAGTGAATATTTTCCTGTTTTATTTATCTTTCTCTAGTATAAAAAGTTCTATTGATTATATATTTTATTGGAGAAAATTCATACGGAAAAATATTTCTTATTTGTTTAGATCTGATCGTTTAACATGTTTAACAACAGATAATTTTCAACCAGTACACAGTCTTTTCGAACGATTTGAACATTATTTTCATTCATCACGTGTTCTTTTTCGTACATGTCAAGAAAAACATCCAATAACTGCTGATTTATGTTTAAAAATCAATAGTTATTTTTTATTTGATTTTTTTATNAAATTACAGGTCTCATAGGAAACAGTTTGATTTAAAAACTTAATTATTTCTCGACAACGTCAAATGAAGTTTTTCTCATAATGTATAATATTCTGTTTTATATAATCTGCTTTTGTAGAGAGCTTACAAAACTCTAATTGGGTATGAAATGTGAGATGTCATTAACTTCAATTACTGAAAACAAAAATCTAATTTTTCGAAATCATTTATTAGTTATGAACACTTTTTGCCTTAAAAGACTTAGAAAAATGTCGATTTTGAACTCAATCAATAACTTAACTATTAAGTTTACACGATATGTTGTTATCACCCTATACTGAAAACAAAATCAATACAAAACTTTTGCATCCTCCATTACAAAGAGCATACCGATGAAGAAAAAGCTCTAAATCATTTGGTGGAATATTATATTCAAGTAGGAGAATATGAATAATATTACTGAATGAAATCTACGATTGGCCATTGTCTTTCGTCTTAAGAAGGTATCTGAATAGTTGACCAATAGTTATAGTCATGAGAAATCAAAATCGTACAGACTAAATATCACTTCTCAGTAGAATCTTATTGATATTTACTGTTCATCTTAAACTAATATTAGTGTTCCACCATCATGTATTCATGTTGAATTCATTCGCTATAGCTATAATAAATCAATTTATATAAAAGTATTATTTTTTTCAAACATTATTAAAATTTATGATACACAACTAGCTGTCCGTATTGGAATCATCTTAAATAACAAATACTCGAAGCTTTACTAAACATCAGAATTTGAATTACTTTTGTTTTTATTTTAAAATTCGTTTTAAATAAATTCTTATTATTTCAAGACTTTTATTTCGTACAATTGAACTATTATGGAATATACTTGAAGAAGGTACCGATGAACAAATTTGTGATCAATTGAATTCACGTGTTACTATGAGGTTTATTATTTAAATATCTACTTCATTTAAATATCTACTTTATTTAAATATTATTCTTATTTAGTCTTCTAAAAGAAGCATTTTTTGGTCAAATTACGCAAAGTCATTGTCAATATCATCGTCAATTAAGGTTAGAATATTTATTTAATGAAATAAACTAATCAAAAATTATATTTTTGTTTTTTGTTTTAGAAATGATATTCTTGTTGTTTGTTCTCTTATTCTTAATATTAATCCTAATTCTCCAGGTACAGAAACTTTTTTTTTTTAATCTGTTCGATGGAATTTGTTTTTTTCAAGTCATTGAAACCGGTTTCGCTAAGCAATTACTTTTGTTTGCCTCTTATCCTGAGTGTAAGTAAAATTCGAAAAAAAAAATCAATTTCTAATAACTTATTTCATATTCAGTACGTAGTAATAGTCCATTAGTAAAAAATTTTAAATTAACAACATATGATGAAGATTTTGAATTTAAAAAATTAATATTTAATACAGTTGTTATACTTAATCGTAATCCAATGATGAATGAAGTATGTTTCTATATAATTCGAAATTGTTTTGTTTTTTTTTAAATAATTTTTCTTATTAAAGTTAGTGACTAATAGTCGAATTTTACTTGCTTTGTTATCTTATATTGAACCTTTGCCAAGAAAAAAAGATCATGAAACAAATACATTTGAATGGAAAATATCACAATTTGAAGATCTTCAATTACATGCTCTTGCAGTTCTTTCAATTCTTTTACCATATTCATTAAATGAATATTTTGAATATGGTGTTGGTACAAGACTTTTAGTATTTTATGAATGGACAATAAATAATGGTAATAAAAAAAAGAAAGATCTATTCATTTTGTTTAACTGTATATTGTTTTCTTTCCTTATTAAGAGGAATATAACAGTGAAGGAAACAGTTTTTTTGCTAAAGGTGGTCGAAATAATAAACGATCACAATTAAAATATATACTTCGATTATTTCGTAGTCTTATTTCAACAAAAGATGAACGTATTTATATTGATTTATGTGATCAAGGAATTATTTCATCGATTACTGGTTTGAAGAAAATATTTATCTTTTATTGATTTCTTTTTCTTCATTTTTCTCTTTCGTTTGTTAAAGGACATTTGAGAGTTATGACTCAAAAAACTTCAATTCATATGGATTATGTAGATTTAGATATTATTTGTGATGGATTGTTTATTTTAAGTTGTTTAGGTGAATTAGATGTACATAGAAAAGTAAGGAGAAGAACTTCTCTCTAATGTGCTTTTAAATTTAAAAAAAATTCTTTTTTTTTCCTTTAGGAAATCTTTGGTTCTGAAGGTATCGAAATGTTAATTCAAATACTATCGATTGAATCTCCTTATGTTTGTGGTGGTCTTGGTTATCATCGTTTACTTGTTGCAGCGATTGATTGTGTATGGTGTTGTGTTGTCGGTAGTGTTATAAATGAAGACGAATTTATTCAAAGACAAGGTGTTTTTGCTCTACTCGATTTAATCGAAGTAAAAACCTAAAAAAATTCTTTATGCTAAATTAAATAAAAAATCTGTTACTTTTTTTAAATAGATAAATCCCAAATCTTTACAAAATATCATTCTTGGTTGTGTATTAGATTTAACAGAAAATACAAAATGTCTTCATTTTATAATGACATGGCAAGGGCATAAACAAGAATATTTTACACATGTACTTTGTGAATTATGGCGAGATGAAGAACGTGAAACTTATGTAAAAATTAAACTTATTTTATTTTATTTTATTTTCTATTGTTTTCTTTTTTTTTCGTTTAAAGGTTGCTCGGACAGAAAAAGGTGTAATTAGTGATCATACAAAACCATTAATGGGTCTTCTTCAACAATCAGTACCATTAACACCACTTAAACGTTTTGAACCATCACGAGCAGTTTTAGATTTAATTGATAATATGCGATCTAAAATTTACGGATTTTTTTGTAAATTAGGTTTTAGTGAATTACCTGGTTTACACGAGGAGGATTATATTACAATATGTATAATTGAAAATTTTCTTGATTTTAAAATGGGTGAAATATGGCAAGAAATTATGAGTGAACTTGATATGGAAGGTGTAAAATTAATTGCACCAGATGGTGAAGCAACAGATACTATTTTACGAGCAACAGAAGAACGTGCATTAGGTATGAACAAGTAAAATGTCATTGATTTTTTTTAATACATATTTATATTTAGCTGTGGTTGCAACACAAAATTATATCTTAGAACAATATCATAAACTTGATTTACAATTCGAAAAAGAGTTTTATAATGAAGTAAAAAATGAGAATAATTTGTTTTTTTTTTTGCTATATTTAAATAATATTCTTCTATTTCAAGTTAGTAAGAAGTCATACATTTCAAGAAAAACGACTTGAACAATGGAAATCATTTGTTGCACGTACATCAAAATATCCATTATTGATGGTAAAAAGAAAATTATAAAAGAAAAATTTTATTATCAATTTTGTTTTTTTTTTCTTCCTTCAGGTAGCAAAAGATTCTCAAAATCAAGCTATTCGACAATCACGACCTGAAGAAAAAGATTATTCAGGTTATCATACAGTTCATAATTTGGAAATTCCGAATATATCAATAACAGTAAGTAACAAGTGTTTTGTTAATTTTATATTGTAGATTTATCTTTTAGGCTTTTACTGGTCCGTTTTTACAAATTGAAAGTACACCAATCGAATTATTGAAAAAAAAATGACAAATGAAATGAAATGAAAGTCATAAGAAAATTTAGAATAGTTTCTATTTTCTTCAAAAAAATTAATTAGAATTATTTTTATATTTTTCTAATATATATTATTAATCATCTATTTTCAAATAATCGATTCAATACTTTCAGACTATATATACGTATCCGAAATAGAATAAAAATAAGTATAAAACTAATGAAATACTATTGTGTTTCTCTTATTACAATATTTTCAAAAGAAACGATACCTATAAATTTTATTTCGTAATTTTAGTTTTATCAATCACTAACAGTATATCATTCCTATCAATCTGATGAAACATTTACTATTATCTTTATTTGATTGAAGATAATGAATATTTTCTTTCTTGCTCCATGTTTTGATTGTATTTCTAAATGTTTCTTTGTTGTTATCCGTTAGATTTGATTGTAAAAACAGTCATTGTTTGTTGTGGAGAAAAAAGATAATTTTTCAAAAGACGATTTAATGAATAATCATTTAAAAGATATCGTTTTGCTCTATTATGATTGAATAATTGACCATTACTTAATTGTCTTATTAAATTCAATACGGAATAAGTTGTTGAATTTAAATTAGTTAATAAACCTTTTGATTGTATAGAACAGATAGGTGCTAATTGTAAAAAGAGAAATGAACCAGATAAAGATGATCGTTCACTATAAAAATTGATAATAAATATTTGATGAGCAAATAACATTTTTGTACTAAGACGATTCATTGCTATATTAATATCATCAAGAGTTCGTAATGGGATTTCACACGATGGTTGAAGAAGTATTTTTCTGCCTAGAAATAAAGTGATCTACAAAAGTTTAAGACACTTCACTTTCGTGTTTTCTATGAAAAAGAAGAAATTAAATCATATATTATGAATACTGTCTAAAGTTACAGTCGAGATCTACGAAAATCACTTATTCTAGATCTAATTGATCATTGTGTGAAGAAAAAAGAAGGAACTTCAATTAATTTCCACCATGCAAAAGTAGAGATGGAATGGGTACCAGTATGTCTTATAAATTTTTTTGCTCTTAGTATCTCATAGAAGTTGTATAATGAAACTTTGTTAAAACTTAACTATGTCAAACTCGTCAGCTCTGTTTCGGTATAAGTTTGAAACTGATCCGTCATGAAAAATGCAGACTGATTTCATCTCTGACGAAAACTTTAAGGCACTTTTTATATTTTGTTGATTATGTCATTATTAAAAAGTAGAGACAATTTTAAAAAATATACGATTAGATGCAACATTGAATGGGTTACATTTAAGTATAGAAATTTTTCAAAAACTTAATGATTACAATAATTTAATCTTAAGAATTACTAACTAGAGCTAACTTTATATGGCACTCGAAATATATCTTTTACTTCCTTTCTATTCAAAGAAAACGCCGAAGTAAAAAGTGTCTTAGAATTTTTACAGACCATTCTAAGTAAGGATTACGATGAGAATAAACTTCTTTTTAAATATACCTGTATCAATCAAACGTAGTCGTTGCATATTAATAATATCACAAAGAGAATTATTAAAAAAAGCTAAATTCATACATGTTAATTGTATTGAATCATATTCAAAAATCTTTTTAAGAGTATTTGATAAAGTTGTATAAATATAATGAAGAAATGATGATCGATATTGTTCTGATTGTTTATGATCATCAATAAGAATACAAATTGATCTATAATCATTATTACATGTTAATATTAGTTGTGAATCAATAAGTTGTTCTAAAAAAGTATCATGATTGTTCAATAATGTTTGTAATTTTTTACATGCTGTAGAGTTTTTTGATGCTCTAGCTATTATTATATGATCGTATGCTTTATATTGACAAGTAACATCAGATCTATTTAGATGCAAATTAATAATCGATTGTTGTTGTCGATGACATGATGTGTCATATTTAATTGTATTACTTTGACTAGTCAATAAATAATTATCAAGTTGTTTGTAATCATCAGTTGTCGTCATGAGTGATGATGATGATGATGATGATGATAAATGCGATGAAGCATGATGTTCAGATAGGTTTAACTGAGAAATTTTTGTTTTTTTTCGATGATATAGACGTTGAAGAAAATTATAGATACGTTTTTTATTTTGATATTGTCGCCTTGTTCGATATAATGTTCGATAGAGATTTATTTTAAAATGAAATAATTTTGATGTTTGATAAGTATATGATGGTAAATAGTCAATGAATGCTAACGAATGATTTCTTTGGTTGTATGTTAATTGTTCATTGTTATTATTATTATTATCATTGGTAGAATATCTGAAATTTATTATTATTTTTCTTTGAAAAAAATAATGAATAATCTTAGATTTCATATGTGCATTTTATATTTACAGCATTCTTTCTTTATAATTTGTCTTACTTGATAATATGAATGTTGGAATTATTGAAGGATTTTTTATGGATCTTAAGTTGTGTATTAGTATGTTCAAGGTTGGGGGTACACAGAGGTCGACAATGTTGTTCATCTTTTTGATCAGATGATGCCGATGTTAAGCTAGTGCCATCGTTAAAGAGGGAAGCCGCTGGAGTAATAGATTCATCTAAATCGACAACATCACAAGTGTTGATACATTTGAGAGGTGATGATATTAAGATAAATTCTTCGGGTTGTTCTTCATTCGAATGAATCTTTTCATTTATTGACGTAGAATTAAGTTTGTCTTCTTTAAAATCATCATGTAATTCACCTCCATCGAATTCAATAGTAGGTATATCGAGTATTTTTTCATGATATTTATGATCAATTGAAATTTGATGGATAGACTGTGTCGATGAAGTTTTTTCTTTCGATAATAATTCTTTATTTAATTGAATTTTATTGTCAAGAATTATTTGTTTGACATTCGAAATATTTTCTAATGAATGTTGTATGTCTGTGTGACTTTCATTTGTTTTAATTAAATATGAAAGTGTATTTACTTGACAAGTTCGTGTTACATTTGTTAATGTTCGGTCTTCAATTTTAGCTTGTTTCATTATATTTAATGGACTTTTTGGTAATAGAATAGCAAACAATTTAGTTTGTGTTCCTCGATTTACATATTTTTCTAAGAACAAATCTTTATTTAGTTCGATTGCATATTGTGATGATAATGAAATGTTTGAATAAAATTTTCTTGAAATACTTTTTAAAAAATTTGGTTGTGAAAGAAAAGGCAGAGATATTGAACTAATTGGTGAATGATCTTCTATATTTGATTGCAATGAATTTTGTTTAATATTATCATCTTGTACAAGAATGATTGACTTTTAAATAAAGATAAAAATCACAGAATTATTACATTTTATATGATGTTGTAGATGAAATGAAAAACAATCGATCGGTATTTTATTTATGTCTCGAGTATTAAATTGAAGAAACTCATACCGATTAAATCATAGTATATTAGTAATAGAAAACCGAAACTGCTTAAATGGAAATGCCGCCTTTGTCATGGGCTATCTTCCTTGTCTGGGAGTTTTTCTTTTGTTGAACTATTACTTTGTTGAGAATGATGTGACAATATGTGAGATAACACAGAAAGGCATTGGACTTTTTCAGTTTTAGTAAATTATCAAAAATTAGTTGCTACTGGAAATAATTAGCCGTAGGGTGAGGTACAGCGAAAAAATTTTACAAAATAAAAAGTTAAGAGAGAATGAAGCGGAAATGTTAATCAGAGATATTTTGCGATGAAATATGGAGTTACTGATGTATCTTTGTGTTTTGAATGGATATTTTAGGTGAAAGTCACCTTGTTCTAAAGATAATGACTTTTTTTTTATTAATGCTAAAAAATCCAAGGTTAAGACCAGAAGATTTCATATCATAACATCATCCGCGATACAAAAAAATGATGAAACAAAAAACATTGACTGGGTACATATGTGCCATATTCTTGAATCATGTTTTGCGAATTCTTGATTATAACATAAACTTTCTCTTTTCAGAAGTTCAAATCATAGTTATAGATGCCATCATTTGTTTTTTTTATATTTTTTTATTATTTCAATAGTGTATGAAATTAAACTGATGATAAAAATTTCACTTTTTAACAGTGAATCATAGCGAAGTTAAAAGTTAAATTATCTTTCTGATATAGTATAACATAAGTGTGTCAATAAGTACTTTTCAACGGTAAGCAATCCTCGTTTATAAAATAGTTGTTTAAGATAATTTTACTTTTATTTTTTAGAAAATCTTCAGTAAATATTTAATCTTTACTCATGCAACCATAAATGAAATATAAGCCATCGAAAAAATTTGTTGAAAACGAATTTATTGGATTGTTTTTTTGATAAGACGAAAACATATGAAAGTTTTGATTTAGTGAACCCATATTTTCAGGAGACTCACGCCAAAAAATTATCTGGTAGAGTGGGACTTATCAGTCCCAATTGCTTTGAGAAGCAGATCAATGGTCACTATTAGGCATTTTTGCTTTCAAATAAGATTTAGACAAGAAATTCTCATCCTTGAGATCGGTCGAACAACATATGATTATCAGAAGTCACTATAGCTTAGCGCTTATCCTATAAATCAATTGGATTCGGCTTCCATAATGATAGATAACTCTTGAGAAGACGTTCAAATTTCTACAACAAGAAAGAATTTTTTCAAACCTTGGTTTCTGTTCGAGAACTATCAGCATCTTCGTCAAATGCTCTTGATACAAGTGGTGATTGTAAAACATTTATTGATGTCTTCTTTGTTAACATATTTATTTCATATTCAGTAATAGCACGAAGAACTTGTTCTGATTCAATTTGAATTTGAACTGTACGTTGATATTGATATGGTCCTAATCGACTGCAAAAATGATCACGAATATTAATTTTATCATGAAAAAAATCTAATGAAAACGAAATATTCGTTTGTTGGCTAACATTTTTTATTAATCGATTAGATGATAGAATATTTGAATGTTCTGTCATGATTAAAATTAATTGGCAATATGTACAATAAGTTTTTAATTGTTCAAGACATGGACATTGAATAATTGCTAATTCATATTTATGTAAACTTGTTGAACAATTGCATTCAAGTAAAATAATTTCAAATATTTTATAATGTTGATTTTGTTTTAAAATTGATAGAAAATTTTTTTTTATATCAATATATTTATACCAGGGATTAATAAGACAAATATAATTTGAACGAATGACAAGTGCATCTGTATGTTTTCGAAATTGACTACCATGTATGAAACTAATTTTTCCATTGTTATCAAAAATTTTCCAACTAGATATGAATTGTTGTTGTCGATTAAGAATCGAACGATAATTTTCAATTATTTTATATATTTCATTACGATCACTACAACAACATTGTTCATTCATTCTTGGTTGTTTTCTCTATTAATGCAAAAATAATTTACGATGAAATCTAATTCGACATTAAAAAAACTCCTAACATAGTACAATTATATTCTTTCGATGATTTTATCTTTTTTGAAACAGCTTGCTGAGTGTTCTTTTTAATTGCGCCAACTATAATCAATCAATAGATTAGAAAAAAAAATAACTAATTTTTATTGTACTGCGTTATGTTTCTGTCGTGTTTATTAACGTAAAATAAAAGAAAAAAATAATTTTGAATTCTATAGATACCAAAAATATGATACATAATCGTGAATCATTTTTCACTTCATTCCATTACAAAAAGTATATTTAGCCTCAAGAATAAGCATGCACATATTCATAGGATGTCGTAAGGCATTTTCTTTTTTTTTTTTCTTCTATAGCCTTGGAACGCTAGTTGAGAAGAAAGTAGAAGAAGAACAAATATTTGGTCGTAGTAACGACACAAAAAAGAAAAAGAAAAAGAAAAAAAAAACAAGAGAAACAACAGAAGAAGAACTACGCACACACGTCAACTGACGAGTAGTAACTTTATACTTTCATCATTCTGTTACTCTCATTGTTATATAAGTTTGTAACGTGCATCAATCGGTTATTACTTTTGCAAGTTTTTGTCTTTTTTTCTGACGACAGCTAAGCAAAATAAAAGAGAAAAATAAACGAAACGATCATGCATCCTAATCAACAATATCCCGGGCAAGGCGGAGCATCCAATGCTCCATATCCACAGCAACCACCACATAATGTAGCTGGTGCACAACGACCACAACAACCGCCTTTTGGTAATCCAGCATCTTACAGTATTGGAGCTGGTATAATGGGGTAATATATGACATTTACTATTTGTAGAAATTAAATTAACATTATTCTGAATAAAATATAGTAGATACAGGCAGGGACAAATTGAAAGTTAAATAATTATGGTTTTCACTTCGTTGTAATATTACTTATTTCATTTACAAAAATTCATTTGTCATGCTATAAACATATTGTTTCACATATAGTCAATGCAGTCATATTAACCAGTAAAAAAAAGTTTAATTATTCACATATATTTCAGTGGATAGTGATTTTTCTAGATTTTGTTTTTATTCTAAATCGTTCTGATGTGCTTTTGTTTCGACGAATAATGATGTAAGTTTTATTTTCGCTACTTTTTCGAAAGAACATCAAAAATCAAAATATATCAGAATTATTTGACACAACTAGAACGAATCTGAGTAATTTTGAAAAATAAAATTAAGAAATCGAACCAGCTTCGAAGTTTCTTACGGGTGATATAATTCATATTGAACCGAAACATATTAGTGTAGATTTATTTTAATTAATCAATCATCTTCGGTAATACATAAAATGAATTTCTGAATAAATTATAATGATAAATGAAAACTCAACTGTCTATCCATATTTCAGAGGTAATCAACCAAGTATGCCAGGACCACATGGCGGTAATCAAGGTGGATACGGAAGCTCTGGCAACCCATATGGACAAAGTTCTGGCAATCCTTATGGACAAACCTCTGGCAATCCATACGCACAAGGTTCTAACCCTCCAGGAGGCAATCCTTATGCACAAAGTAGTTACGGTATGTCTGGCGGAGGAAGTGGTCCTGGCAGCTATCCCTCCTCTGGTCAACAACCATACGGTAACAATCCATACGCTCAAAATTCCAGTACTGTAGGAGCTGGATATCCTCCTTCACAAAGTGGTGGGTACCCACCACAAAGTGGAGCTTATCAACCCCAAAGCGGCGGTTATCAACCAAGACCTGGAGGTAATCCTCCTCCAAGTGGTGGCTATCCACCTCAAAGTGGGGGTAATCCTCCTCCAAGCGGTGGCTATCCACCTCAAAGTGGGGGTAATCCTCCTCCAAGTGGTGGCTATCCACCTCAAAGTGGGGGTAATCCTCCCCCAAGTGGTGGCTATCCACCTCAAAGTGGGGGTAATCCTCCCCCAAGTGGTGGCTATCCACCTCAAAGTGGTGGCTATCCACCACAAAGTGGAGGTTATCCACCTCAAAGCGGTGGCTATCCACCACAAAGTGGTGGTTATCCAGGTCAACAGTCATCGTATCCATCCCAAGGTGGTTTTCCAGGAAGTCAACAAAGTGGTGGTTTTATGTCAAATGATCAACGTTCACAACAGCTTAATCAACTTGTTCAAAGATACGAAATTAGTCCACAAATAGCTGCACGTTTACATATACTTGCTAATTGCGAAATCGTTGTTCTATGTGATGATTCAGGTAGTATGAATACACCACTTCAAGGTACTAATCAAACACGATGGGATGAACTAAAATCTGTATGTAATCAAATTTATATTATTTTTCAAGTCATTTTTATTTTTATACATAGCTCGTTAATATTGTCGTTGATATTTGTGCAGTTATGGATTCTAATGGTGTTGATGTTTATTTTTTAAATCGAGATCCTGTACTGAATGTAACTAATGCACAAAATATGCGTCATGTATTTAATTCACCAGCAAAAGGTTTAACTCCACTTGTACCTGCATTACGAAAAATTCTTGCAGCTAAACGTAGTTTAACATTTGAAAAGAAACTTTTGATTCTTATTGCTACTGATGGGTATAATTTAAATAATTGATATTTATTTGTTTTTTTATGCTTCGTTTTATTTTTAGAGCACCAACAAATGAACGTGGTCAAACAGATATTGGTTCATTAGAGGCCGTTTTACGAAATGAACGCACGCCACAAACTTACATTACATTTTTGGCTTGTACAGATGATCTTGATTCTGTAAATTATTTATCAAGTTGGGATAAATCAATGCCTAATTTGGATGTTATTGATGATTATCGTTCAGAACGAGCTGAAATTCAACGAATACGTGGTGCAAATTTTCCATTTTCTTTTGGTGATTATATTGTCAAAGCTTTATTAGGTTCTATAGATCCTTGGTAAATCTGAACTTCATTTTATATTTGATCATACTAAAAAANGGATAGCAGGAGGTGTGGGTTCGATCCCCACGAAGGTCATCTTTTTCATCGTTCTGTCACATAACATCAGTGACACTGCTTGTCTCTTTCGTTCTATACATATGTAAGCTAACATTACATAAAAAAGCCGTCGGACAAGAGTCGTTCTATGCAAAATCAAAGTGATAATAGCATGTTCTAGAACTTTTTTATATTTCAATTGACTGAAATTCTATTCAAATGAGATTTTATTTTTTTATTTTTATTCATAAAATAAATATCTAAAAAATAGTTCTTAAACAGTTTAATGTTTTGTTTTTAATTTCTTGAAGTAAAATTATATTCGTTAGGCAGTTGTTGAATATATGGATCCATCTTTGATGCACTTGTGAATATACATCCGACAAATACAGGAGTTCCTATAATAAAATTCATTTACTTTTTTTCTTTAATAAAGTCTTTTACCATGTTGTAAATGTTCAATAACTCGACAACAACCTAAATCAACAATAGTAATTCCAAAATATCGAAAATGCTCATCAATTTTAAATAATGTATCTGATGTTGATTGTACATAATAATAAGGTTTTCCATTCAATGGATCAATAAATTCTATCCAATATTGTTTTCTACTTAAATCAATACTTATATTCTGAGTTATTTTATTAAATTATTCTTTTAATTGTTTTCGTTCATTTTCAACTTCTACTGACCATGTTGACATATCAGAATTTGTTTAAAATATTATTATTATAGCTGTTAATGGTTATATGAAAACATCATAATTTAAAAATAAATGTTGTAATTCAGATCGTAATGATAATGGACAATCATATGTATGAATTTCTAATTTTGATAAAAATTCTTTTGTATTTTTATTAAATCTTTTTTCTGAAAATAATTAGAATTAAGTTTCGGTATTGATTTTGTCTCATAACAAAATTGAATATGTCCTGATAATGGCAAATATGAATTAAATTTATGAATATCTGATTGTTTAACAAGATGAGATTTAAAATCAAATGAATTTAATGATAATTAATGAATTGAAGAGAAAAATAATAATGATCGAGAACGAATAAAACGATCCATTTTAATCTAAAAATGTAATTCTCTATCGTATTTCTTATAGTTCAAATTTCTATTCATCTTTGATGGAAAGACAAAAAGAATTATTTCGATGAAATATAATCAAATTTTTAGTTAATAGAGTAACTTTTGATATAAAACAGTTTCTCTAAATGAATAAATAAATTCTTTTTTTCTTAAATAGAACAAGTTGTTTTTTAAAGTTCTATCTCAACATATTATTTTGTTCAAGTATATTCTTGTATGCATTGACGTTATTTACGTGGATAATGAATTATTTAATTGTCTGTTTATCTTCCTGTTTGGTCTTCATTAATTCATTGTCGTAATAATTTGATATTTCTTCTTTGATTTTACGAACAAGTATGCCAACAACGTCTAATTTTAAACTACTAAAAAAAGTTGGTATTTAATTATTATTCTATTGCACTAACATACCCATCTTCATTAAGATAATCTTTTTTCTTCAAAAAAAATTCATGTGCATGATGTTTACTACACTAAAAATTAAAAATTGATGAAATTAACCCTTTCAGGACGGAATTTTTTTTGTCGAAGAGTGGTTCTCTTATCATTTATTAAAATTCTATTTAGCTCAAAATGATTACATAAAAATCTTATGATAATGAAAAAAAAAATTTTTTCTTCTTATAAACGGAATGTTATTTTGCAAATTATGCATCCGAAGTTGAATCTCACTTCTACTTCTTTGTGCTACAGGAAGCACATCTTCATGTGCCGTTCACTGGCAAATGCCTTTCATTGTCAAAAT
>CAJNSZ010000001.1:326373-362436 GCA_905329745.1 Rotaria sp. Silwood2 | reverse complement strand
GAAGAGCAACCCAAATTCGTCAATTACAACTGAAGCATGTATATATAACAGCGCTATAGAGAGTAGGAATATTCTCGAAAGATAAGGGTTACAAGAAAGGAGAGAAATCATGACATCACTGAACAGTAACAGACAATAGAGAACAGTTAAAGAGTCTATATGAGAGAAAGGAAAAAAAAGAAAAGACAAGTTTGAGATGATAGATGACGTCACCTATAACCTATATGTCCTTGTAGATCTAACAGTTTAATATAAACAAAACACTTTTCTCTACTGAAAAATAGGTGGGACAAATGTGTCTCACCGTCCTCAAAGGATTAAGACATGGATTTGCACAAGGTGGAAAAATTACCATGTTCACTTGCAAATGTTCATTATTGCTCTCAAATGTACAATGAATATTTATGTCGATGTTTTCATATTCAATAATAATAACCCCGAGTCCTTGTACTGCATTTTTCCAATCAATTAATTCATTCACCTGAAAGGAAACTATTAATAAAATATTCATTGTACATTTGAGAGCAATAATGAACATTTGCAAGTGAANATAGCAAATGAAAAGCTTTTGGAAAAAAACAGTAGAAGTATGAGTTCGACTTGCCAATTCTGTGTTTACGGTAAAATACATGAGAATAAAAAACAAAAAGCTTACGACACTCGGTATTCCCAGGCGGTCACCCATCCAAGTACTAACCGAGCCCGACGTTGCTTAACTTCAGTGATCGGACGAGAACTGGTGTATTCAACGTGGTATGGCCGTAAGCGAATATAGTCATTTTGAATATCCTTGATAACTTTTATTTTCTAAACAAAATATTTATTTAAGGTACGATGCATCGACATATATGGAATTCAGACATCATCATGTTAGCGAATTTCCTCACAATCTTAAGCAATTATCTGAAGGAAAAAATATGTGGGTTGAAATAAATAGTAGTCATGTGGGCCTTATTCGTGCGGTACTTGAGTATTTCGATGCATATACATTTGTTATTGATGATATTCGTACACTTGAACCACGAATGAAAATGTCTGTTATAAATGAAGATATTTATCTTTTACTTAGTCTTATCTATTTAAATGAAACAAATCATGTTGTTGAACAACAAAAAATTAGTTTTTATCTAACAGAAAATACACTTATCACTATACAAGAATATCGTACACACACATTGTTTTCAACAATTAAACGTCGTTTAAGTAAAAAATCAATACAATCAAAAGGTCGTCTTAAAACAATGAAAACAGATTATTTATTTTATTGTTTACTAAATGTTGTAATGGAAAATTATATGATTGTATTAGATTCAATTTTATATGAGACTGAACGTATTGATAAAGAATTGATGTTTTCAACAAAGATAAAAGCAGATACACTTAGTGTTGAAACATTAAGATTATTGTTTCATATAAAACATGACTTACTTCATTTCAAAATTGTATGTGCCCCATTAAAAGATGTATTTATTAAACTACAAAAAACTCGAGAGACAGTAGTACCAAAACGACAACGACCAGCATTACGTCAATGTCGTCGTCGATTAAAACGACGATTACGACAAGCTCTTGCTCAACATTCTTCACATACTCCTCCGTTAAGAATTTCAATCGGTGATGAAGATGATGAATACTTGCTAGATGACGGTGTATTAGTACTCAATGATTATATTTATAAATACTTTAATCGTCTTCTTGATCATGCCGTTGAACTGAATGATACCATTGATTCTCATTCAGATAATATTACATCATTGATTGATTTTTACATGATTCTTAATGGGGATTTAATTAATGAAACGATGCAAACATTGACATTAATGTCATGTATTTTTATGCCTTTAAATTTTTTTTCGAGTCTAAGTTCGATGAACTTTGAACATATGCCACAAATTCCTATGCATTATGGATATTATGGACAACTTGGGATTATGGGACTAATTGGATTGATAATGATCGTTTGTTTCAAATTGAAAAAACTGTTTTAATTTTTGAATTAATACATTATTTTTGTTGAACAAAAATAAAAATTTGCTAACAATGAATAAATTGCTTTAACAAAACTAATAAATAATAGCCGTCTTGAGTTCTGCGCGAGCTTAAGTTTTCGAACGCACATTCGACCCAATTCGATGTAGTTGAACGTGAATTTGAAAATCTTATTCGGTTATTAATGTTAGCTTAGCTATTTTCTTCGGATGTAGTTATTGGATGCATACTTGAAATTCTTATTTTCGTTTTTAATTCAAACATGAAAGACTAATTACAAAACCAGTAAGTTTTTCAAATCCAACCAACAAACAATCTTATTCGATAAAGTTCACCTCGGCCCATTCGGGCGTCTGCTCGAATGAGGTTGCAAGACTCTACGCCTACCTAAACTATTCTGAAGTATATCTACTAGAAAAATTTCAAATATTGCTAAATTCACGACATATTACTTCATACGATTTGCGACATCTTACTGCATTTTACAATATTTACTTTTTTTGACTATTATCCCATAATATATAGCTCATTCAAGTTAACGTTGATGAGCACTGATAAGCAACGAAGTGACATTGGTCTAAGCGTATGAGACAACACTGAGTTCTATAATTGATTTCATTTAGTTTAAAATCATTCTTCAGAAAATCTTTTGAAACTGCATAACATACATCATGTATGTATATTCAACAAAAAAATGCTTACGACACTCGGTATTCCCAGGCGGTCACCCATCCAAGTACTAACCGAGCCCGACGTTGCTTAACTTCAGTGATCGGACGAGAACTGGTGTATTCAACGTGGTATGGCCGTAAGCGACTATGAGTAGATTGAATATCACTTATAAGATGTACTTTCGAACAAAATGTCGACTTGTGATTATTTTTTTTGCAGAGGTATGAGTAATTGTTGCTGCTGAAGACTTATTATTTAGAAATAACTGTGTTCACGAGTCTAGAGTTTCTTAAAATGAAGTTTATTAAAGAGAATAGATGAATAACTAAAGTACAAGAGAACTAGTTCACGCCGAGTCAGATAATCATGTATACATAGAAAGAAAAGAAAAATTGAGGGATGAATGGAATGAGAATAGAAAAAAAAAACTTAAATGCGTTCATGATTAGAACATGCTGGAATAAGTAGACGTTCGCTTTAATCAATACTTTGAATGAAAAGAAAAGGATAACACTTAGTACAATAGTAGTAATAATAAGGATAGAGAAAGTTAGTATCGCATGAAAATCCTTCATCCTTGATATTAAATTCAAAAAAAAGAGGCAGACAAAAAAAAAGAACAAAGTTTTTTTCGCAGGAGAAAAAAGTTAATGAGTAAGTTCATGAAGAAATACAAATCTTTGTCTTTTTAAATCAAATGACGATATTCTTATTTTTTTTTGACCAAACTTGACGTTCACATAATTCGACAGCCTTAAAAGAAAAAAACAATAAATATTCTGCTCAAAATAAATTGCTTTATATACGTTGCATAATTCAGCATTTTGACGACTTGTACACCAATAGTTCATACCAAATATACATTTTCCATAATTTGTCGATGATACCACCAGGGTAGGAGGAGTGGATTGACGACGAGTTGATGGTGATGATATTTCAGCATTCTTTTCACATGCTCCAATACTTTGACAAGCAACTTTTGGGTCAACATCACTGGAGATCATTTGAATAATATATGGTCCATATTGATCAAGAAAATCTCTGCATTGTTGTTTAAGATTAATAACAGAAAATAAATCGCATGACTCTTTTAATGATGCAAGTATTTCTTCTTCAGTTTGATTGAGAGCAACGAAATGTTTCATACGACTAATAATAAATTGACAAATAGTGCATGTAAATGGCTTTTCTTCTAATGATAAACGAACATAATCATGATTTGAATAGGTAACCGGTAACGGTTTTTTTGTTGTTGTTTCTATTGGTAATGAAACTTGACACATACCAAGATAACGACAAATTGTATCTGGATCAGCCATTTCAGCAATCAATTCAGCAAGAACTGGTCCATAAGTTTTAACAAATTCATCACATTGAGCACGTTCTTTACCTGACGAAAAGAAAAAAACAGATAACTTATACAGAGTATTTGATTTAGTTATTTAAACTCACTTGGTAAAATAGTACAAACTTTTTTTAATGCAGCTTCAACTGCTGCTTCAGATTTATTATTCTTTAAAATAGCATCCAAATATGAAACAACATAATGACATAATGTGCATTCTGGAGTAACATCTAAATTTTTAACTATCGTACGTTTGAATTCGTCATCTTCTTTAGTTGATTCATCTTTTGCCAATGGTACATGAACTATTGATGGTTTGTCTGTATTCATATCACCTGTTGATGTTTGACAAATAGTTAATTGTTGACAAAAATTATTATTAAGATCAAGGTCTAATTTTCTCATATGTGGTGCAAATAATTGAACTATTGTTTGACATTGTGAATATTGTTCATTTGATAAATGTATACAAACAGTTGATAATGCATGTTGAAGTGATTTTTCACTTGAATNACAGTGGATTTTGAAACTTAGCAGACTTCAGTACATTCAAACGAATTTTCTTAGATTCACTGCCGTAGTTGTTGAATGAAGAAAGAAATAGAATTTATATGAATAGTCTTTATGTTAGACAAATTGTCCCATGAGGAAATTTTTCTGTTTTCTTCCTTTTGGAACTTGAATATACACTTATCAGAATAAGACTTATAATAGTCATAAACGAACATGTAAACACGTAAACATTATAAACTACCATGTGGCAGACGTGTTGTGCTTGTTCTTAAGTTTACTTGAAGGTAAGATGTGTAAAGCTTTCAATGCTATCTTATCTAATAATGCATATAAATGCTGAATAAAGTCCAATAAAAAAGTTTAAAGTTCTATTAACACCTAGATTACATTCATTATTCAGTGTCATTTAAGCTCGACATGATATTGACGGTAACACATAATCTACGATGCAGCTGTAATTGCCGAAATCTCGATTTATGGTTCGCCGCTCAGGAACGTTATAGAAAGTTTATTTTTTCTTTTTGAAAGAGCACAGTCTGAAATTTAAATACCACACGAAAATATTTTCCGTGATTAAATTTGAGATTTCGGAATTTCACCCATTTGATTGTGAATTAAATATGGATAAAAAAATCCAATCGACTGGATTGATGAGTATATTCTATGAAATAGCTATGTTGTATCGAACTTACACTGATCGACGAAGTTATAACTTCGTCATATAGAATTGACGCATTTACAACTTCGTCACATAATTATGTCGAAGTTACTTTATTTCAACTACATAAAAACTATAGTTATGAATTACTTGATGGCATGATAAACATTTTATATATTTACAGTTAATTTTTCAGTTTAAAATATATCTTATTTTTCGAATACATAGAAGAAATTATTTAAGAAGATTCAATTTAATTTGTTAACACTTTATATGATTCTCAATTTATGCTAACGATACTCATGTCTGTAACTAAAGAAAGAGATTCGTAGAATGCTATACTCTGAGTTGAACAACACTTTAATTTTATATCAATAAGAAAAATGCCACATAAATATCAGTTCAATGCTCACCAGAGTCAAACTTACACTGACTCAAACAAAAACTTCACCTAACTGGATTTCTCAATACTACGTCTCAGTATTACGGATGTATCAATCTAATAAAAATTTTACCAGTGAAGCAAATCTCAAAGAAGAACATGCTAGACAAATCTCACACTAGTAATTGATAAAGCAGTAGAAGGAACTTACAAACTTAGAACGCGATCGGCGATATTTTATAAGGATTTTGTTTTCTAGATTTATTATATTTATTTAAACAGCCGGATCTACTTTTGGCAGTATATAGCATATCTTGACTGTGCTAAAATAAAACCATATTCCCGAGGAAGGGTTTTGTTCTCACAGCTAGGTTTTTGTCATTATCTTGCTTTTGCTTTTAATTTCAGTGACTGGCTTCATTTAACTTTATTTTTAGTCTTGCATTTAATGAAAAATGAAAAACTAGGTTTACGACAAAAAATATACAACATCCTTGAATGAAATATATTAAGAGAGCTCTTCTCATTATTTGGTTATGTGTTGTTTAAATCAGTGTATTATTTTACAGGCCTCTTTCTTTAGTTACCGGCATGAGTATCGTCAGCATACATTGAAAATCATATAAAGTTTTAACAAGTAAAATTGAATCTTTTAAATAATTTCTTCTATATATTCGAAAAATAATCGATATGAAACATCTCAAAAAGAGCTCTTCCAACATATCCTTTTTCATATATTTTTCTGGAGTCTGAAGAGAAAGTTTTTCTTGAGAACCAAATAGATGAGATAGTAGTTCATATAAAATTTTATCGAATTTCATACTGTGGAAAGTTTTTCAGAATTTCTTTAGCAGTAAATAAATTGTGTTAAACGTCTTTGTTTTGATAGGAAGCACTAATTTGCATGGAACATATAAGACATTGAGAAAAATTCGCTATTCATGACTTAAACATGTTAGTGAACGTTAAAATCAATTTGAATTTGAGGAAAATTGCATTCTATTTCAGAAAATATGTTTTAGAAAGGAGAGAAACTAGTTCAGTATCTAGAAATTATCGCTTAAGTCGAATGACTCTTTTTTTTTTGAAGCCAATGAAAAACTTGTAAAGTGCTTCGATGGTAAAATAGACCAAGACATACTCTATCGTAATTCATTTGGCAAAGTGGTTAAAACATTTCTAGTTTCTATAGTTTTATAATTTCAAACGTAATCTGCTATAGGGAAACACGTAGACTTGATGCAAGAGATATACCGCTGGAGAAGACAGAAGTTGTAAAAGCTTTTCTCTCATTAAAAGTTAATCTGAAAGATTTTTTCCTTTATGTTCTGAAGCTTAAACTTTGCTCGTTCAATATGAAAAGACTCAACTCTCTACGATGTTTCTAAGCGGAAAACCATGAGTTGAGATTTCAGCAATTACTTTTGCATCGTAGGTTATTATCAGACTATTACATGAGTTATAAAATTTTGATTTCTTTTTGTAAGATCTTATTACAAATGAAAAATCGAAGAAAAAAAGTAATAAAAATAATCTGAAAGAAAATGATAGTATTATACATGAAATAAAACAAAGTATTATTGCTTTCTTTTTTCTTAGTTCATACAGTAGAGTACAAGAAAAAATGTTGCTGTTTGATTTTTAAAATCTCTTCTACTGAATGTGATGAATATTTAAAATTTTTTAATTGATAGACGACATATGCAGTATAGTCCATAACTATTAATAAATGATTCGTTCTGTCTCGGCTCTATTCAATAAGAACGATAAACTTGGCTTGCTTGCTAACCGTCAACAAGCTTAGCCTTTAAATGCCAATTTTATAACATTGTTTGTTCAAAAATCTCTTCAATTAATCGAAATTTGAGAGTGTTGTTTCTCTATGGACAAATTGTTCGATTACCAGTCACAATTTTTAAACTAACCTGAAGTACGTGTCACTAAATGGTCAAGTAATCATTGAGTGCAGATGTGGCTCACAAATTGCTTTGCTAGCTCTGATTCACAACAGTACTTCGTTCTTAAACCGTGGAAATTGTATATCAGCTGGTATGAACTGAAGACTACATTCACACGGGCAGTTTCGGATAGCAATACGATGATCATTATTTCAGTAGTGTATGGTAACAAATAGGTCCGTTGACAGACGGTTAGTATTTGAATAATGCGTCATCTTTATGAAACTCAACAACACTTTCGGAGACGATGCGCCGATCTTGCTAGATGCACAGAACTACCTTCTATTAGTCGAAAATAGTTCTAAGGCGATCGTTTAAAAAACATAAGAATCAGACCTCGACGAAATTTGTACGTCGAACAGCAAGCTTTTGGTATCCTATGCCATATGAATTACTTAAAAACCTGCAAGCATCTTTCTCTTTAGAAATATTTTATACAAAAATGCCTAGTCTTTATTTCAATGAAGAAAATTTATTTATTTATTCATTTATTTAATTTTACCACTGCGCATGAGAAAATTGAAATTTTCAAATTGCACATCTGTTTTCATCAAGATTTGAAATGAGAAAAAATAAAAATTAATGTATTTCTGTATCATTAATAGACAAAAAAATGTTATGGAAAAACGAAGTTCTATATAAACCAAATAAAATTAATTTTGATGAATTTTAAAAAAACAACTTATTGATGAAAAAATGGCTGCATATGATAATCGAAATGTTGAAGTTTTACTAACACCTAAAAAGCGATTTTGACGTGTACAAATTGTTCCATTACAACAACCGATTGTATTTGTTGGTGTACAAACATAACCAAATTGACTAATACATGTATTTGTGCAATGTTCAGCATTAATACAAGTTGATGTTGTATAATAAGTACCTGAACCACATTGACATCGACATGTTGGAATATAACGTAAACAATCACTACCACAACAACCTTGAATATTTACAATATTACATTGTGGAACTGATTGTAAACATGCTTGTGCACATTGTTGTGATGAACCACATGAAATTCTTAATGGTATATATTGATTTGTACCACATAGACAAGAACATGATTGAAATGAATTAAGACAATCAACACCACAACATACTTGAGTATTATCTTGTGTGCACGCACTAAATGAACTAATACACGTTTCTAAACAAGTTCGACTATTTTGACAAGGAATTGAAGTTCTTGTTGTAAAATTTTGACCACAATTACATGTACATGTTGGGACATATGAAGAGCACGATGCTCCACAACAACCTTGAGTTTGACCAACTGTACAGGGACCATAAGTCTGAATAGAAGATTAAAAATAGCAAGAAATAAAAGAACTTGTTTATATTTAAATAGAAACATATTTCATAATGTTTTATTACCGTCATACATGTATTAATACATCCTTCAGGACTAGAACATCTAGGCGATGGATAATAAGTATTTCCTTGACATTGGCAAGAACATGTATCAGAAACAGCTTGTGGAGTGGATTGACAATCTTGTCCACAGCAGGCTAATGTCCTTATTGTCGTGCATACTTGAGGATATTTAAGACGACATTGTGCTGAACATGCTTGTGATGATATACATGTATCAGTTGGATTGAAAAAATGTTGACCAGCACAGCTACATATACAAGACCGAGTTCGAGATGATTGAACTTGAAAATATTGACAAGATGAACCACAACAACCATACGTATTTATAAATGTACATCGTTCAGGATACATTTGTAAACAATATGCTACACATGTTTGTGGATTAACACATGCTACGGATGGTCGATAGGACATATCACTACAAGTACATATACACGAACTTGGTTGACCATTGTTGATATTATTTTGAAAAAGTTGTATATTGGGCATATTGCCACTTATGTAATCAGGATTGAAGGCATAGTACGGATCAACAAAGTTATTACCGAGTGATTGACGTTGTTGTAGTCGTTGTTTTGAATTGACATCATTCGTTCGTGATGCTTGTTTTCCTTCTATAAGACACACAACACTTTTTTACTCGATATTAATCTGTTAATCTGTTTTTTTCTTCTATCATTTGATGTACGATATCAAAAACCAAAAGCTCATAAAATGACATATACAAATAGTAGATGCTAATCGAAACTTTACCTATCAAGTAAATGATAACAAGTGGCAAGATTATAATGGTAGTGCATGATTTCATTGTTGTTCATCGATCGAATCGATTTCCAATCTTAGGATGTTGTATTAAGTATGATAACAGCTTGTGAAGCGTCTCGTATTCTCTCTCTCTTTCTTTTACTAACTCTTTTTCGTTCTTTATTCCTTTCTTTCTCTGTTTTTTTACAACTTGTGCAAACTAGTCGAATATAAAAATCCAACAGACACAATCATCATTTTCATCATTTCAATCTAATGTTTTATTGGCTACTGCATTCATATGCACACAGACAGATCAATGTAGTAATCGTAGAAAAGAGAGCGAGAGGGAAAGCAATCAAGTAAGGGGAAGTCGTTTTAGGCGCACAGTTTTAATAGAAAATATGTGACACTAATGTTCAAACGAACGCAAGAGTAAACAGGGTAGACATCATAAGGTAAAATTAACATTGAACGTCTTGTTACTACTTCATATGTATTGTGTACATAGATGAGCGACGAATGTGCAAACGTTACGTAGAACACGAGAATAGGTCGTGATGTGATACGTAAAATACTTCAGAACAGTCTACTATTTAGTAGTGACCGAAGAAAGAGAAAAAGACGGATGAAACAAATCAATATGCTACCGCGCAAACATCAAGTAAGACAATTGTCTATATGAAATTGAGTGATAAAACGATGCACATGCATTTTTCATATTGAAATACATTATCCATAAGTTCAATAAACGAACAAAATATGACTACAAATACAGAATAATATAATCTTAAATTTCTCAAGACTACAGATTATAAGATTTAATATAAGAAGAAAAATGTTTGAATTTTGTATGAGCTTTGACTAAATTAAGATGTATTTATTTAATTCTCTTAAATTTGGATAGATATTAAATGATCTAGATCGATCTCTGTATACCTTCTTAATCAAAGGAAGAAAAATCCTATAAACTCAGTATTTAGAAAAATCGTTGTCTCAATCATTAACAATTTTTTGTCAGTTGATTCCAGAGGTGGCATGTTAGCATTAGTATTTAAAAAATGCTAATGCTTTAGGCATTAGTATTAATTAATGCTTAGGTGTTAGCATTAAATTAGCATTAGTTTTAACTTTAATGCATAGCTTCCCAAAACAGAGCAAAATTGTTCTATTTTCGGAAAATATGACTCATCGATGAGTCATATTCCAAACAAAAAGAACAACTTTGTTGTTTTGAGAAAATATGCATTAGAGTTAAAACTAATGCTAATTTAATACTAACACCTAAGCATTAATTAATTCTAATGCCAGTAAAGCTAAAGCATTAGGGTTAATTTTAATACTAATGCCTCAAGCATTAGCATTAGTATTGATAAATGCCAATGCTAATTCTAATGCACCACCCCTAGTTGATTCTTAAGAAATTCCGTAAAACATACTTAACAGTAATTTGAGAACATTAGTACAGCCACCTGACCATTGAGTCATTGTGAAACTCAAATAAACCTATTTTCTTACTTAAGAAATGAGACCAAAATGAGTTTTTCTTCTAAGTAATATACATATATATACATACATGGTAACATCAGCTTTCATTGTGCGTCATGTGTTTCTGAAAATTCCAATATAAAACATGCTCTAACAAGGTTTGCTTCTGATTTATACAGTTATGTAATTCATATTCCTAATAATTTTATTTGAATATTATATATGCATGAATGGATTGATTTCAGATGAGAATAATTATACAGAACGAAATGTTTCTTTAAGACATCTTTACAAGGTTATCAGGTATCAAGTTTTAGCATAGATTCAACTAGTATTTTCTCAAACGAAATGATTTTGAGTTTTCTTCAATTGGAGCAACTTACAGATCTAATTAATATCTTTAACATTGTAAATGAAGTAATTATACAATTGTTTATCTTTTCACACCATGATAACCTGGAAGAATAAACTGATCTATACTTTTTTGAAATTTATACGACATAAATAAAAGAATAAAATTGAATGAAAAATTTATCTATAATTTGTACTTCATTTGAAATTTTTACTCTATATTTGCCGTTGCAAAGCACTTTTATCATTATTGTACTATGCTTCTGTATTCATAATCATGTACGAAGAATACCTGTTTACCAAAAAAAAATGAGTTTTTCCCGATAAATATAAACAGACACCAAGAAATTAAAATCAACATCTTATTTAGAGATATGTGTCTATGATGATGATAGTTCCGATCATAGTTGATGTGACAATATAGTATAGGCATATTGAAAAAGGATGGATCATATGAAAGGATAGTAAAGTACATTCGTATCAGCAAAAATCCTAATATTTTACTTTTATTGTGTCGTTAATCGTTGGTGGTGCTGGTGTCAATCAGTTCTTTCTAGCACGCTTTAATATTATCTGTATAGTAGCAGATATGTATATTCAAGCCTCTTATATCAAGTGGTTGTTGTTGCAGTATATATCATTTGCTCGACAGCGACAGCAAGCAATCATAGACTTTAGTTGGTTGAGTAAATTTACGAGATCTATTTCAAGCATTTGATGATTCATAGATTGGATTCGTATTTTATACAATGCGTTTTCTAACGGCAATTGTGATTTATTAGAATAATTCACAGAAAATATTTCATATGCTTAGAAAATGTATTTAATTCATAGAAAATCTCTATACACTCAAATGTTATATAAATCACTTTTAAACTGAAACCAGAAAGACTATATAATCCATGTACATTAAAAAACGAGCATACGATCGAACTGTGAACACACAATTGAGTGACATATTTTTATCTTGTTTTTCTTTTCAGAACATTAATCATTCATTGGTAGAAATCCGCACAGAAATAGTTTCAACATATGACACTTGTTCTCATCGAAATGAATAGTGTTTTTTTCTTTGATTCCTTATATAAAATCTATATCTTATTCTCGTGTCTGTACTTGGCATACGTTGATACATTTTCATGCGTCATAAACAATAGAAATGATGTTATTTAAAGAAAATTAATGTCTGTAAAAAGAATGTTAAGTGATGATCGATGCTTTTCATCAACAGATAAAAAGGATAAACCTTTGATATATCAAGTTATGGTAAATAATGTCAAACTCTTTCGATAAATATTTCAAGAAGTTACGATTAAATTTTTATGGATGTTTTAGACTCTATCTTCTTTCGATTATGCTCTAAACAGCATCTACTCAACAATGTCTTACTAATTAGGATATCAAAATATGATCTTCATAAGTAATAAATGCTCAAAACAACTGATATTTATCTTCTGCAAACTAAAATTATATATACATATATATTGTCGAGTGTCTGTCTGTTATCAGGTGGAGAGACAAAAGTCAAACCATAAGAGTTAATGATTAAGTGTTATAGAAGAAACACAACTGTGTCACGTTCGTGGCAAAGGGCTAATTAAGCTATAATAAATTCAATATCTAAGATTCACATCAAATAAGTCAACTGATTAGAAAGAACACTTTTTGTTATGACTCTTGAATATATCTATCATTGAATGATAAAAAAAAACACACATGTTCTACCACAATGAATATTCTTATCATATTAAAATCATCGAAAAATTTATCTTTCTTAAGAAGAAAATATTTATTGTATAAGAATTTACAGATGAAACAAATATATATTATATGAGTCTTATTAATTTTTATTGATATTTTCATTCATCATTAATAATATATGTTAGATTATATTGTTTTGACCAAGTTAATAAAAATGTTTGATTCTGACTACTATTAGTCCATAATTGAGGAGTATAAACTTGTAATCTTGGAAGCAAAAAATCAAGTTTATCATCAAGATAAAAACGTATTTTGTCAATAAATTCTATCAATTGGCTGACAATTGTTTTCATTATTTTATATTCAATTGGTGAATTCATCCATATAGATAGTAATTGACGTAATCGATGATTAAACAAATAATTAATTGTACGAATATCATTGGATGAAAAATATGTTATTGAATCAGATAAAAAAGGAAACATTTTTAGTAAGAACTCTGCTTCATACGAATATTGAATACATTTTGGAAGAAAAAACCTTTTTGTTTCTAAATATAAATTATTTATAAATTTATATGTATTCAAAATAATTTCATTGCTTATATAAGATATAAAAGCATTCATTGAACGCGGATAATGAGTTAAATGATTGAATATAGTTAATGTTTTATTTACATAATAAACAATTTCAAATATAAATGAATCAATTGTTAATGTTGCTAATTGAGATATATCAAGGTGTAATAAATTTTTATGATTTATTAAACAAGTAAGACTAAAATAATCGATAAAAGAAAGCTTCTTTTTTTTGATAAAGAACTCTGTCGAATAAGATCACCATCCTTCATTTGAAAACCATCTATGCCCTGTTTTGTAAAGAAACTCGAGCCACATGAAATTTTATATAGAAAATTCCTTTTTCATCAAACTTTTATATTCTGATAAACCATATACCAGTTAAGCGATATAATAGTAATTGTGGGTGATATGATCATATATTAAGACTTAGTATATCTTGATGTGCGTCATGGTCAAACCTACCAATCAATGCCTGAAAGAAAAACAATTTTTCTAGTCATAACGATATAAAAGTATATGAACATTGCGATAAGTACTTTTTGAGTGAAGAAGCTCCTTTCTATTAATAATAAGCTCATAATGCCCTATTATTATATATATTTTAATTCTTATAAGAAATTGAACATATATTGAATTTAATAGAGCATCATACTCTAATTACACCCGGCTATGAAGAATGTTAATTCGTAAGGAAGAAAATAAAATAAAAGCTAATCTTTGTAATAGTCTATTCCCATGACCTCCTTCAAAGATCTGAAACCAAATTTTTTTTTGCCATTTTCGAAAGATTTATTTATGCCAAATTATAGGGCATGATGAACTTGTTATGAATAGAAAATTTGACTGCCTTTAGGTACTGAATTGGCCGATTCGACCATGATGCATATCTATTCAGAGGACAATCAAGTGGTACACGTATAATACTCGGTGTCATACGATTTCTGAGGAAGTTGCACGGTTGATCACATTTACCCCGAAGAGTAATACCGAAGAATTTAAAACATCATAAAAGCCAACAACCACTAAAGCTAGTGAAAATGCTAAGATTTTGAATATGAAAAAAAAACTATTGTAAGTATTATTAGATATACACGATTGATGACAAAACAAAACTTAATATAGTTTGGTTTGAAGATATACTGAGTCCAAAATATTTGATCATATCACCTACAATTGTCATAATATCCTTTAATTTGTATATGGCTTCTCAAAACATAACTTGATGAAAAAAGAATTTCCTGTATACCATATATGATGCGGTCCGAGTTACTTTACAAAATGGTATAAGTGGCATTTCAAATGAAGGATGGCCATCTTATCCGACAATTCTTTACAATGATAAGCATACTTATTCATATATTCTTGCAAAAGATTTTCAGTATGAAAACCTATTTGAAATAAAGTTTCAATCAGAACCATTGTTGTATAATTAATTTGTTGTAATTGTAATTTTAAATCTTCATCTAAATCCATATAATTCATTAACTGTATACCAAATTGTTCATGTTCATCTATAAAATCAGTTTTCAAATACTTGAAAAACGTTTGAAAATCTTTTGAAAACTGATATGTTAAGTTATTAGCAAATAAAAATTGTTGAAAACGTTGAAGCCAAGTTTTTTGTTCAGCTGATTGCCAAATTGGAATTGATTTCTAAAAAGAATAAGAAAAAAAAATTTTTGTTCTTTGTAATAATAATTTATTATTATTAAACTCACTCGTTTGAAGTCTGTTTTACTAAAAATTGTTATAAGTGCAGTTGTTGAATTACGTTCAATCCATCGTGAATAAATCGATGCAAGAATTTGTTCAGGAGACTTTTTTTGTAATATAAGTTGATCAAGTTTAATGTTACATGTATATTTTTTTGAACGTAATATTAATGCTGTTGTATCAAGACGCCCATCAAAATATTCTTCATTTTCAATAAATAATGATGAATGTAATAAGCCAGTTTCAGGATATGATTTAGGTAAAGTTAAATTAAAATTTATTAGATTAGCAAGTATTAAAAGTAATTTTAATTGAGATTCGGTTGTATTTGCATACAAATGCATGAAAGTCTTTTCATTTGAAAATCTGTTTGGTTTTAGACGAATATGTAATTTTCGTCGTGGATGATGATCGATTGTTAAACTTAGATTTGTTTTTGAAGGTTCATGAATTAATTTTATAGAAAAATATTGTTGAGTCAGAATACGTTGATCAATGCTTAATTCAAGAATAATAGGTTTTGGTGAATTGTCTAATGAAGAATAAATAGTACGCATCGTAGTCACTATCATCATGTCTTTTAAATGTCCATTAATATCACTATAAACAGGTATTGACATTTCATCATTTGGATCTTGAATATTTATTTGACCTTGAAGAGTCTTATTATTCAAATCAATTCTTAAATTCCATTTAATATAAATTTTATCTCGTTTCTTGTTACCATAGATTAATTTCCAACGTTCATTCATAATTATTATTTGTTTTTTATAAATATCTTCAATAGTAAATGCTAGATTTCCAGATAAAATTAATTCTTTTTGTTTCGTTTGATAACCAATTCGAAATGATCGACCACGAACAAAATTAAATGATGACATTTGTAATGGTAAAAGTTCTAAAAAAATTTTTATATAACGATTTTCATCATTAGTTGGATAATAAAGAAGATTTATATCATAAATAGGTGTTTGTATATTATAATCTTTTGTATTAAATCTTCCTAATTTATAATAATTAATTGTTAAATTTTGTTTTGTTTTGTGATTATATAAATGTATATATTTTGTTGTATCTGTGGTAAGATTTGAAATAATAATACCAAAATTATTTGTATGAAGTTGAATTGTATTTTCATCAATGAAAAATTCAGTTTTTTTATTATCAACTGAATGTTGAAAAGAAAAATCATGTAAACTACCATTGAAAATAAATTCTTGATTATGATTATATAAAAAAAATCTTTTATTATGTATTTCAAGTATCCAACTTTGATTAATTTGATTGTCTAATTGAAAATTAATATTAAACATTGTTTTATTAATTGGCTTTGATGAAAAATATATATTCATATTTGAAGAATTATGAAAAAATTTGAAAGCTATTATAGATTGTAAACCTGAATATTGAAAAGCAAAATGAAGACGAGATTTTAAAAGAAATTCAAAAGCTATTTGAGGATCTGATGTTGAAATTAATTGCACATATCGTCCTGTAGAGATATAAAATGAAGAATTAAAATTTAATTTTGATGATAACCACCAATCATTATTAGAAACTGATAATGAACCATTAAATCGATCACGTTGAAAATATCCATGAAGTTTCCAATGGAAATTTTCATCAAAAGGATCACCAATAAGTTCATAATGATTATTTAGTACTTGAAGATGTATTAAAAATGTGCGATTAGAATGAAATTTCATTTTGAATATATAACGATCATCGGCATCTTCGGCTATTGGTTCTCGACGAATAACTAATTGACGTTTTTTATTATTATATATTGAAGAATATTTAAAAGTTGATGTATGAAGATGAAATATGTATTTTGTACGAATATCTATTTCAAATTTTGTTATAGGTATTATACGTCTTCCATGACCTGTATAATTCCAAGATAAATAGGAAAATGTTGACCATTCAAACATCATTGTTGATAGATCATCATTTAATGTATAATAATGAATAACAAATAATCGTGGACGAATTTGAATTATTAAATAAGGATTACACTAAAATATGAGCTTAGATTTATTAAGTTTTACAAATAAAGAAACAGCCGAAAACATTTGTTGATCGTCGCATTTGGATAGAGTAATTCAAATATAGTAAGACTAAAAAATATAGTTTTATTTGACTTGGAAGGAATTTTTAATGTGCTACAGATAGAATCATATTATTACTGAGAATCTTTCCACACTCAAAACAAATATTTTTAGAAAAAAGAATGCTCGATCTATCTTTAGAATAGTTATAACATAAACAACCATTATGGTCGAATACTCGCAAAATATCAGAAGAAATGAATTATAGAAATAAATCTTTCCCTGGGATAGATAAGCATTTTATTGTGTTTCTTTTAATTATCCCTGACTAAACTACATAAATGCTAACTTACATTGCACACTAGGATTCTTCAAAAATATTTGAAACATTAGTTTTCTCGATCTTATCCCAATTTCGTGCGCATATCTGGCACGATACTTGTTCTTTGTAAAAGATGCACACTGGCAAAAATAGGATCGATATAAGAGGTGATACAGATCAAATGGTTGTGTTAGCATTTTGTTCATATCTCTTTCAGTTTTCATAGTTTTGGACTGAACTTTTTTTCAAAAGATTCGGTGCTCTCATTTCTCTAAAAAAATCACTTTCGCATAGATATCACACAAGTAAAGATATATCATTTGTTTAATTAAAAGAGTGAACATAATAATCAATGCCTCTCAAAACATTTTTATATAGATTGATTTCCGTTTCTTCCTATCAATAAAGTACTGTTCAAAAGCTTCAAAACTTTGATTTGTTTTTTTGCTGTAATAATATACCCTCTATCTGCTAGAACATCATAAAGTACACGAAAAACAATATTTTTCCTAAACATATTGACAGAAGACAGACTTTGAGGGCGATTGTTCCGTATCTGAAATATTTGAACTTGCTTTGTGAAGTATGCCGCAAAGTATTGCTGTAAAACTTTTTGGACATGCCAATAACATAGAGCTTTTGAAACTCTACAAAATCAGTAATTTAATTTTTCGAAATTCTCTGATATTACTCGATATAAGAACTCATTAATACAAGATAACAGTATTTTGTTCTTGAAATTTTTTAATATTTCATGTATTCGCAGTATTATCTAAACAAATAGTTTATTTTTACCTGTGCAATACCCATGCACATATAGTTTTCTAGAACAATGAACGTCGAATCTTCTGAATAACATTCAGTTGAATACTATGAAAACTGAAAGACATATTAATACAATGCTGATATGATAAGCTATTCTCTAGCATCCGTTATCTAAAAAATAACCATATACCTCTATGATTTGAGTATCATTTGTAAAATTATTTGTAGTGTGTTCAATTAAAACACCTATTTTTTGATGATGTATATCAATAATTGATTTAATAAACGTTGATGTAATTAACGTCATCGATTTCATTTGTTCTGTATCCAATTGAAGAATATTAGCTGTTGTATTCCAATATCCATTTATTGAATGTTTATGTTTATTTTTAATAAGTTGGCCTTGAATAGAATAATTTGAATGATAATAATTGAAATCAAGATCATAATGTGAATTAATAAGTTGAAGATCGAATAATAAATTGGAACGAAGTGTTGTATAATGATATTTATGGTTAAAACGAATTAATTGTCGATTATTACTTAATTTTAAATAAAAATCAATAGCCCATTTGCCATACCATAAATAATCATTTGTTAGATTTAAATTAAATTCAATAGGATCAAATGAAAAAAGTCTTAAACCAGAATCAAATGTCCAAACCCGAAATGACGCTAAATTCCAATTATATTCATAATCAATAAAACGTCTTCGCCGTAATAATTTCGTTTGTATTAAACCATGAAAATGAAATAATTCTTTTTTTATATATCTATCCCATGTTAAAGAAAAAAATTCTCTTTTAAATAATGGTATGTGACATAATATTTTAAAACTATGATTTTTTAATGATACATCCAAAATAAAATTATTTATAAATGATGAAAATATTTTTGTAAATAAAATTTCAATTCTTATTAATGTTTGATTATCTGTATAATAATTTATAGGTAATATTTGACTTGTATTTGTATCTATATGAATTCGTTTTAATAATAATAATGAATCGATTGGTGATGAAATAAATTCATAACGAATTTTTTTATTTACAGTTAATGATATAATCCAATTACGATCTATTTCAAAAAATAATGAAAAACGTCTACCAATCAAATTTTGTTCAAGATGAATATGAATTTTTGTTGATAACTCATTAATAATTGATAATTGAAAACCAAATTTTGTTGATATCTCATAATTCGTTGATGTTTGTATTAAATTAGCCCAATTAAACACTTGTATAAATAATTGTGAATCTTTTTTATAATGTAATAAAAATGGTTTAGAAAAAAATAATGATGGTACGGTAATAGATCCATTCCATAAATCTAGAATTCTAGAATTTTGAACATATTGAATAAAAGAATGCAATGAAAATAATTGATAATGAATCATTTTCATCATTATTAATGATGTTTTAATATCTGATTGATATAATGAATTATTATAAAATGTAAAATTTTGAATTGAATTAAATGAATATTCATTTCGAAAATTTGATGTCAAATTTAAAACGAGATTCGTATCGAATGATAAAAATTCGAAGTGAATATGAGATTGTTTTTTAGTCTTTCCAATTATTGTTTCAATTATTGGAAAATCTATGAAAAAATTTGTATAATTAGCAAATAATTTGCCTTCACTTTCATAATAGTAACCAGGTATTTCTACTAAAGCATGAATAATATTTGATTGATTTATATGTATATATGATCGTAGACGTTTTTGATTTAAATAATCTATTTCAAAATGAATTGTTCGATTATCAATATGTGAATTAAATGAAAATCGACTAAATTGAATTTGAATTTGTTTATAATTTGTTATAAGAAAACTAATGTTCCAAAG
Organism: Rotaria sp. Silwood2; assembly: GCA_905329745.1. Lineage (NCBI taxonomy): Eukaryota > Metazoa > Rotifera > Eurotatoria > Philodinida > Philodinidae > Rotaria > Rotaria sp. Silwood2. Next base: position 341,980 of record CAJNSZ010000001.1, on the reverse strand, counting down.
AGACCATCCATTAATTAATGATGAAGATCGAAATCCAAGATTTGCAGGATTTTCGTATTCGACCTACATATTTATATTTTATATTGAAACAATATTTGAAATTTAGTTTTGTAATCGGATCTTACATGTCTATGACAGTTCAGTTAATCAGATTTTTACTAATTTGAAATGGAAATCTAGATAACTTTAGTCAAAACTTATTACACAATGCATGAGCACATGACAAATTTTTAAAAAATCTACGTAGAAGACGATTTAAAAACTAATGGTAACTTTTCTTTCGTATTCAATCCTTATCAATTACAAGCAGTTAAAAAGCTAACACATGTTACTACTTCGGTGTTTGTATAAAAGTAAACGATTATTTTATAATTGAGTTTTCATCAAATAGAGTTAAACTTTAACATATGAAAATATTGTTTTTGATTGCTATAGAAAAAAATAGTGCAATCTCTCTATTATTGTGTGAAAAGTATAGATCAATTTTGAACTTTACGTTTATAAATATTCTAAAACTATTAAATCTATCTAGAGACAAAAACTGAAAATAAATCTTAGAAGTTAATGTTTGCTTGTTTCTTGTCAATATTTAAAATGACTTTGAACAATCTAATATTTATTTTTCGTGNACTGTCACAGGCATCCAATGACGAGATACATCAAGTAATAAACCTCGCCATTTAAATCGAGGTCTATCAATTATATTTACTAATGGAATATAAAATGTATCGGATGATGTATTTCGTTCAATCAATTGAATAAATGTTGATAAACCTCTAATAATACCTGTTAATGATAATGCATATAAATATGAACCTGTTTTTGTTACATTAAGTGTATAAGATTCACCTTCACCAAGTTTTGGATATTTATTTTTTTTTGAAATAATTGATGAACAATCAATAATAAGTTTATTATTTGAAGGAGAAAAATTTTGGCCAGTCTCTATTGATGTTCCTGTTAATGATGATATATATTTTGAATAACGACCAATAGCTAATCGAAGATCCTTCGTAGGTTTTTGATTTGATATAATATGAAAATTATTTGATAATAATAATATTGAATTTTCTATACTAACAAACATTGGCATAGGTATAGTTTTGATATTTGTTGGTGTAGGATTATTTTCATAAAAAGAATAATAATCATTATTTTCGAAATAGTCAGTTTTATTAACAATACGAAAATGATGATGCGAATTTTGTAATAAGAAATATACAACAAGCACAAAATTAACAATAAGTGATAGAATTAATATTTTAAAAATGAATACTGGCCGAAACATACTATAATGAAATAAGAAGAAAAAGGAAAAAGAAAATGTGGTGAAACTTCTTGTATTTTTATTATTTAATTGAAAAGAAGAAAAAGAAACAGAACGTATTGAGATGTTTTTTTTAGAATAGTAATAAATTACCTCGAAAGTAACAATATAAAAGCGATTAATCATGGATTTTTTCGAGTATACAATTCTAGACAATATTCAATATGTCTAAATATGAATAAAAACATTTTGATCGATAAATACACTTTTTTCAAAAGTATCTTTTCATATTAATTTAAAAAATCATAAAGAATAAAAAGAATATCGAGAAATATATCTTCTATGTTTATAAGCTTCTTTACAGAATTTATGTCTACGTACAAATAGATTTTAATATTTGTATTAATATAAATCGATTGCAAAATAATGAAATGATTTCATAGTCGATCGTCAGCTGTTGAATATAGTAACTTCTACATATAAAGAAATATCATAGTATAAAAAGAATATCAAAAACAAATTTCAGTACAATAATAATAATTTTCTTTCTCAAGATATTAATTTTATTAATCATAAGTATAAACTATGATTAATAATCATACTGCATCGTAACTAAGTTGAAAATACGAATATTTTTTTTGTTGCAAAATTCTTACAATATATAAAATAGTTCTAAATTATCGGAGTTATAAAATATACTTTATCTGTTAACTTACACTTCAAAAGATTTATTGAGTATAAGTCATGATCTCTACTAACATTTTATATTGATTTATAAATTTCTTAACAAAAAAAACTACAGATAATATCTTATTAAATAATTAATTCTAACTAGAAATAAAAACCTTGTCGTTCATTTTGTTATTATTTAAAAAACACAAAAAGAAAAACAAATAAATTACGAATTCTTGAGTATTACAAAAAATTGTTCTATTCTTGTTGTTGGTAATGAAGAATTTTTTTGTTAAGGTAGGCATTTTTTTTAATAGTTTTTTAATATTATTTGTTCTACTTCATGTAGCCATGTGCGCTTTATGACATACTTACATCTGTAAAAAAAAGAAAAGAAATGGTACACTCGAATACTTGTATTACCCATATTTTGGTACTTTGATAAACGTATACTTTTGTTAATAATCATGTAAGAAGAAGAAAATAAATAAAGATTTGACATCTGGCTCTCATCACTAGTAGAAACCTTTGTTAAGCAGACATTCTTCGCGTTAAATATTTTTCTTTTCTTTCGTTCTGTTTTTTTTGTTTCATATTACTTTCATCACTCACTAAACAATTAAAAGGCTTGTTGCGAAAAAAAAAAAAGAAAGAACATGATAAAGAAATAGTAAAAAAAAAGGTGATATACGCCAGTTGATATTTAACATTTTATTTTACTTTTACTTTTCAAGTTACTATTGAAAGCATTTTTTTCTTCTTTTTTTGCCGCTGCAATTTTTTCTCAATAAAATTTAAAGAAAAAAAAAATAGAAATTAATGAGCAAAAGAGAATGCATGAAGACAATCTCCGACAGGCATTATTTTGATCGGATTTCAAACGAAGTGAATAATCATAGTGAACAGCGGTTACGTAAAACAAGAAATGTATATTTCTGCCAGTCATCTTATATTACAACATTATAAAGAAAACACGAAGAAACATTTTACAATTTTCCATTGTTATTGTAATTTTTAAAGCATAATCATTGTTTGAATGGTATGTAACAAGCTAACGACATATTCAAATTATAGTTCTAGTTGATCGACTAAGACAATTTCATAATATAGAATCTATAGATTTATGTGATTGTTACAAAGATTTAGGTCAATGTGAATTGAAAAGATATGCATCATGGCAAATAAAAAGAAAGTTAATTGAAGTTTATTTTAAGTTGTTATGCTACTTTTTGTTAGTAATTGCTTTCTTGAATCATTAGCTAGAAAAATAAATAAATCGATTATAACATGATACTGTTGCAGACAACATGTGCTTGTTGTTTATCGAATAAAAATTCGAGTAAGATTTATTATTAGTATCATATATCATATCATGATTTGATAGAATCACAATGATGCATGCAAAGATTATTGCGTTATTTATTGGTTCCCTGTCACATGCTGACTTACAAATGTCCAATGAATTTTGTAAGCCTGGATTAAACTTAATGAACGAAACATCTTTGTGAACAAATGAAAGTCATAAAATTAAAAAACATCTAGATACATACATTTTTCATTAATAAATATTAAGACATGAAAGTATTATGATTTAAGCATTGATATCATAATTATATACATCGCAACGCACTGATAAACTACGTATACGACGTTCTTTTTTGAACAACAACAGTTTTGTTGAGATCCATGTTTATTAATTCCAATAGTGAAATTATATAGAAAACCAAGGGATATGATATAGTGTTCGATTTGATATCTTAAGTAAAAAAAAAGCACATTGGCTAGATGTCGTTATTTTTTGAAGAAAATCGACACGCAACTGTAAACATTCGGAACATTTCATAATACTGATAAAAACTTATGTATATGAGTGATTCTACTGTATGTTGTACCGTTGAACTTTCAAAAATGGTTCTCTTTGTTTCTCAGTTCCTATTTAGTCAAATTGATCGAAATTTATAGCAAAGTATCTATTAGTCATGCTCTATTTCTACTGCTAAAATCAGCTCGCTATCTATTATTGTTTACGCATAGTGTTCGAAAGAAATCCATTTTCCCCTGTTTTTCACGCTTTTTTATGATGATTCCTCGTACGCTTCTTTTCTTTCCTAATTTTTTTTTCACCCAGATAGGAAAGAAGTAAGCAATATTTCGTTAGGTTTCTTATATGATCTGAAATGCTCTATCTGTTCACAATCTTATTTTTATTTCAGCTGCTTTCGTTTCCTATAAAATTGAACATCTCTTAGTGGTTCCAGAGAACGTCTAAAAAAGTGTCCCACCCCCTTTTGAACTTATAGTAAAGACAATAACCATTTTAAATCCCATTCTTTCGCATTAAAAATGTTTATCAACCTGGGCACTATTGATTACTGAAAACCATAAATCACTAGGTTTTCTCGTTTTTGAATAATTTACATGTCAGTGGCATCCATTAGCGTATGATCGATAATTTGTCCCACCCCCTTTTGCCCCTCTCCTGACCAAAATAAAGTGAGTTAAGAGCTGACTTTTTTACCACAAATGTCGATTGTCAGGCACAGTTTATTTTGAAAATATCAAGATTCTAACTCGTATCTGAAGGAAGTTATTAAAAAAATACAGTCAAATGTCCCACCCCCCTGTTTTGTCCCACCCCCTTTTGCCTGTGTTTTGACCAAACTGCAAAGAGTTAAGAGCTGATTTTTTTACCACAAGTGTTAATTGGTGGGCACAACTTATGTTGTAAATATCAAGACTAGCTGATTCCTAAAGAAATTAATTTGAAAAACACAGTGAGAGGTCCTATTCTCTAGTTTGTACCGCTTTCCTACCCGACTGAAAAATCTGAAAAAATTTTCTCCGAAATTCATCATTTTTGTGCTTCTTCTGGATACGCCACTAGAAAGGAAATGTTTTGAAACCTATAAGATCATGTTAATTTCAGGATGTCATCTATTTTTACGTGAAAATTGTAAAAAATCCCTTCATGAGTTTTTGGAAATCTTTTGATCTCTAAATTCGACGAAAAAAAAATGGTAGTTTGTACAACTACTTTGTCTTATACTTCGAAGTATCCTCTATCAACTGATAATACTTTTAAGTGCGCCCGTTTACTTTTTCTTTCTATCATTTTTTCAAAACAAACGGTACAATAGACAGTAGAATCACTCATATGATAGTTTTATTATACATGCTGTCCTGGAAATTATCATATGTTATTGTTTTACTAATTAAATTAAGTAGAGTGTTTTAAAAATAGTGAAAAAAAAATTCTACTAATAACATTAGAGAAAAAGAATTGCATTCTAAATGCTGACTAAATAATTTAACACAAGCAATTATTTTCATAAGTTTTCATATGGTTATTAAAATAGAAAGAATTTCAAAAACATTTCAATTAGTTTTTTCATAAGATTTTAATAATATATGTTTTTGTTGTATTGACTTGTTATCTTCTGATAAAAGAGTATTCAATAAAGTATATTTAACATTTTTTTTTTTTATTAAACATAAAAATAATTATAAATATTTCGACAATATTATCAACGCAGTAGAATGCATAGATTTACGATCTTAAACAATTTTTTTTAATATTCACTTTATATCTATTGAAGTTGATTGATTTTTAATAATTTTAGGTGTTTTTAGATGAAAACTTGCTTTTGAAATATTTCAAATGATGTTACATGATTTTACTATACACATAAATATTTCTTTCCGATATAATCATAATTTACCAAATAATCTATATAATTCAATAGAGTTTATATTGAAGATAGCTAGGCAATACTACAGCATATTGGATCCAAAGAGTTTTGAATTCGGATTCAGGTCCAGATCGGATCTAATGAACTCTAGACAATACTTCAAGTTATGTCTTATATAAAAATATTATATCAAGTATATATAATATTATATATTAGTTTCAAGAGTATTGCCGTTAATTTTACACTCTTATGGAATATATGTACATCTATAATTAGATGCTTATCGTCTATGAGAACAACAAGTATTTAATTCAAATTAACTGTAGATTAAAAGATAATGTATGCTTTTTACTGTCTGATATTACTGATGAATGATCCAGCAATAAAAATGTTCTCTTGTCAGAAAAAAAAAGAATTGATCTCTAATTCAATACTATATACACAAATATTGAATGTATAACTTATTAAATTTCATTTATTAGATTTGCATTAAATACTTACAGTGTCTTCTACTTCATAAAAATACTTATCAAAATTTCTCTTAAATATAATAACATAATAAATATTCGAGATTTTTATAGAAAACGGATAATAAACTAAATTGATTTACAAGTAATGCTATGTTTATTGAGTTTCATTAGTTGTCCTTTTCGTAATTACATATCGAAGAGTTGGAAGCCTTTTTTTGTCTGTGCTTCAATGATGTCACACTTATGTATGTTTATAAATTATTATTTGAAAAATGTTGTGTTTTTTCTTGCATTAACAGGAATTAAAATCTATATGAAAAGTATCGTTTAAAAGTATTTCTTTAGAAAAAAAAAACACTTCCTTCTTTATGACTATAATATATTTACAACAGTAAAATTTTCATTTTTGAATTTCAAATAGGAAGCTAAAGATAAAACTACATAGATAAAAATTACATAAAACTTATTTCTTTTTTATGTGAAATTCAAGCACAAAAGAAAAAGGAAAAGATAAATAATGATCATGATCATGATAATGTTCCGGTATATTGCATTTCGTATTGTTAGTTTTTCATGTAAATAATGAATATCCGGTAGTTCGAGAAAAAAAAGAAGGATATTCACTCGAGTTCTTCTTCATTTAATGATCTTCGTTGTTGTCGATTTTTTGATGATGAACTATCATTACTTGTAGTCATTGAACGCTGTATTAACCATTGACGATTATATCTATTGGTAACTGGTGTATCATGCCAACACCAACAATGTCGACTACATAAATTTACCCATAGTAATAGAAGAAAAATGCCTACCATAAAAACAACACCTGCTATATAGATGGCATTAACCATAATTCGAGTACGAACTGGTGGTGCTATTGATGACGAAAGTGAATTGTTTGTTAATGATGACGATATAACAATGTCAGAAATTAACTTAGTACTATTTTCTAACATTTGATATTGATGCTATGCGTTTATATTTTTATATATTTATATAAGCTGTATTGGAGTAATTGTAATCAATATTTAGTAGGAAGTTTAATCGACTATCTGGCGATAATCGTATCATAGTTTCGGCGACAACAGTTAAGAAAGAAAAAGCTATTAATAAATATTATGCTTATAAATATTTGTATATATAAATATATATATGTATATAATATACCAATGTTTTTCAGTCGATCTTTGATGATAAATAGGAAAACGAGATGTAGATAATGATGTCTATTTAAGGTTTTCTTCAGACGTTCTTGTTCTCAGTGTCTGCAGTCTGGTGGAATCACCCGTTATTATATGCTACTTCTATTTCTTTCTACCATATGTAAAAGAAAAAGAGAAATAAATAAGTATATATATATATATATATAAATGTAAGTAACAAGAAAGTGAAAGAAAAAGGAAAGGACCCTTCGTAGTACTGACAACAGTTTCCGACTACTCTTTTGCTTCGTTTCTTCACTTCAGCCAATGGGTCATGAACAAAAAAAAAATGAGACTCAAAAGATATATAAGAGCATTTACAGATTTTCATGACACACGATCAATTTGTATAGAAAAGAAGTACGAAATCATTCTATAGAGATTTCTAACAAATGATTATAATCAATACTCTAAGATACTTGAAAATGTAACACAGTCAGACGTAATTAATATAAGTATTAATTTTCTGTTTTTTCACTATGTTGTCAATTTGATGATGACGTGTTTCTGAATGGTAAATTACCAATGGGACTATCGTCATTCGCTTCGTGACTATATTATTATTATTTTTTTGTTATTTGTAATCAACTAGATATCCATGTGCATGATAGCAACCTCTTTTTTTTTGTTTCTTTAATACAAAACAAAAGAGAAATTCCATCAAACGGTTGATTGATCTAAAAATCTATTATTTTATAGATAGAAAAAGAATGTGCGACTTTTCAATTTATCATTGCCACTAGAGTAATCAAATATTCATTAAAGAATAAATGAATTTAGAATTTTTCTTTATCTTCAATTTAGCAAAAATCTAAACTAAAATTAAATCTTTTATATGTTATTCTTTGCGATCGACGATAACAATTGAGTTTTCAACATAGCAATTACTATTCAATCTTGAATGCACTTCATCGGCTATAAATTATGGTTATCATTATAACAACAACAACAACAAGAATTTGTTAAATAAAATTGTATTCTATACCGGTCGAATTTACATGTTTGACAAAGAATGAATTGACCATAATATGTTAGAAGAATTATATAAACAAAAAACAATATTATTTTTCTGTCATAATAATAACCTCTATAGCCTAAGATTCATCAAGAAATATCTGATTACTTGCATATATTCTTTTTTTTCAATTATTTATGAAGAAAAAGAAAATATTTCATCGATTAATTTTTTGTCGATTCTAAACAGTAATTATTAAGCGTTACTTTTTTACTTTTTCTCTTTACATATTTGCTTATTTTACCTTGATAAATCATTCAGGTATGACTATAGAGCAACATAGAACACTATTCTCCAAGATGGCTGTCATAAAAAAGAGTAAAATTGCACGCATCAATCAATATTATACGTATATTTGTTTGGTAACATGACTATGCTTGTTTTTTTTCCCTGTATTTTTACTAGGCATATAGTCTTTCCTATCTATTGAAAAAGGGTAATGTTTGTTGTGATTTTAGCATAACAAAAAACAAAAGAATAAGATGTATAGAGATGCAGGCTATGGTGACAACTGGCAGCCAACACCAAATAATAATGCAAGGTGATGATTCAATTAAAAAAAAATTTTTTTCATTTTGTCTTAACGTTGTTTTTCTGTCGAATTTTAGACGTATTGATCCTTACAGTCGATCATGTGCTCTTCTAGGTTGTTTTTTTGCTGTTGGTTTTATACTTATTATTATTGTCGTTCTCTCACTAATTCCAGTTTATATTTCTCGTAATTCATCTGTGAAGAAGAGTTATGTACAAGTACCAAGTAAATATTTGAATCGTTTATTAGAATTCGATATCAGAACATTTTTATGCTAACTTTAGAAGTCTACGTAAATGGTTATACATTACGATTTCTTTCTCCATCGAATAGTTTTAATATAGAAGCAATTCTTTCCCGATCGAATAATCTTGAAGCATTACAAGCTTCGCTTACATCAATGATTCAAAGTGATCCTACACTATCTGGTTCGATTATAGAAATTACGAAATCTTCGTTATCTTCGAAACGAAAACGTCGACAGTTATCGAATTCATATGAAATTGTTGTTGATTTAAATATAACGAGTGGTAAACCTTGTACATCATTAGCATGTTTAAATCAATTTCAAACACATTCTACGAACCAATTATGTGATGAAAATCGAACAACGCCTACAGTTCGTTTTGAACAACTAAATACAAATAACGATGGATTACGATCTTCATCGTCGCCAGATATTTATTGGTTAAATCTTCGATTACCGCATATGATAAAATCCAGTAAAGTTGGATTTATCAATAAATAAAAATAAATTCTTTTATTTTAGATGTTGGATTTGTAAATGTTGATCTCAAAATCGTATCATCATCATTGGAAAAATTAATAACTTTAGATAAAAATTTAAATCACCCGTCAAATACTGACATAATAACATCAACCACTGATATAATAACATCAACCACTGATAGATTAACATCAACTGCTGATATGTTAACATCAACTACTGATACAATAACATCAACATCACATCTTACGGGTTAAATAATTTTTTTCCAATATCTGTTCTTATTATTTCTTTTAAAACATTTAATAGTCAGATAAGTTTACAAAATTAATTGTATTTCATAGATAAACAAAAAAAACGAAGAACTGTTCAAATTATACACATAAAAAAAAAGCTCGAACAAAGAAAAAAAGCAAATCCGTGTTGTATATTGAAAATTATGCATTGATTTACTGTGACTTGAATATGAAATAATTTTTAAAATGAATATATATGTATTATTAAAAAATATTCATGGTAATTGGTGATTGTAGTCAAGTGATCGTAATATATCTCGTTTATTATGCTGTTTACTAACAAGTTGAGATTGTAAATGAAGAATATAATTTGAAATACATTGAATAAATTCAAGCTCAGTTTCACATTGATTAACGCCTGGTACTAAATTTCGAAGTTGCTCAAAAATATTAGTTGCATGTTCGTCGTTCATCATGAAAAAAAAATATATATATACACGTACGATGGTTGTCACATAATCATTAAACTATGTCGAATGCACGCTGAGATGGTGAGGAGTTAGTATGTAAGACACGCAAAAAAGCCCGAGAACAAGACGAGAAAAAAAAAGAAAAGAGAAAAAAAACGGATGACGACAAGCAAGAAAAAAAAATCTCGGCTCTGTCGCTCAACTTGAACACAGGACGAGCATTCACTTGGATGAATGATAGTAGTAGTAATAATAGATGGAAACGAGCAGAATCACTCTCCGAAAAGCATAAAATATTGATGCAAACTTTTTTTTTGTCCTTTTTCTCTATAGGCAGACAGTTTTTTTTGTCACCAATCTATATATATGAACAGTGTAATGATGTACAAGAAAGAAAAAAACCGCAAAAAAAAGACGAAAAAAAAACAAAAGTCTGATTGCTTTTTTTCCTCGTTCTACTATTGTGTGTTAAATAATTTATGGTTCGGAATTGTCAATTTCATTGTCATTTTCTTCAAAATCATTGCTACCATATGTATTCAATTCTGGACGATTGTGTAGCTCAGGTGATGGACTTCGTCGTTCATGATCACTAACTACTTCTTCTTCTTCTTCTTCGATATGCTGTTCTTCAATATCATATGATAAACTTTTTTGATTTGTTGTTTTAACTGGTTGTGAATCTACAAGCCAATCAACATCATGTAAATCATTCATAGGTTTTTGAAATGTTTCATTGAAATTCATTGGAATAGTTGATTCCGATTCAGTTGTTTGTGTATTTGGAAGATCATGTAATTGATGATGATCATTAGTATTTGTTTGAAGTGATAAACGTGGTTTTGGTTTAATATTTGTTGATGAAGGAGAAAATAAATAATCATCATTTAATGGATTTTGTTTATAATTATTATTTAAAGTATTTATTTGTGATTTTTCTGTAATACGTTGTGCTATTATTGGTTGTTTATCAATATTATTTTCTGATTCCCAAGGTAATAAAGCATTAATATCATAAGATGAACGTCGTTTATCATCATATGGAGTTTTTGGAGTTAATATTAATGAATCTTCTCGTGTTGTAATAGGTGTTTGCGATGGAAGTGGTTCATTGTCATAATTAGTAGCTTTATTAACTGAAGAATATGTATCGATTTCTATAAATATATTAAACAAAAATATAAAATTCTTATTTCTATAAAATAATTATTTTACTTCGAGATGTTTGAACACCAAGATCATCTTTTAATGCTTCTAAAAGATCACGTAAACGATTCTAAATTTCAAAAAATTATAATATATGTTAAGAAAAAAAAAATAAAGAGATAATTTTTCTTTTTACTTCATTAAGTTTTCCTCGATTACGATCAATATGTATTTCAAATAATTTTTCAATAGCAGATTCTGTAGTTAAATTATTTCGTATAATTGCATCAGTTATTTCTTGCATAAATCGTACATATTGTAAACGTTCATGTCTAAAAATTAAATTAAAGAAATGAAAAAAAAGATTTTTTTTTTTGTTTTGAATAAACATACTCGGTCAAACCAAATCCTTTCAATACTGCATCAGATTGTTTTCTATAAAGAAAGAAATTGAATACAAAATGAGAATTGAAATTTTATTTATATAAAAGATTAAGTTTTATAAAATCTTAATTCAGCCAAATAATGATGAATAATTTTCGTATTAGATATTATACAAATCGTTATATGAATATATTTACAGTAAACTTGCTTTTAAATAAACACTATCGAATGGGATTCGATATATATATGCATTTGCATGTCATTGTATAGGTAACAGAGTCAACTATACTTCTATGTACATATTATATTTTGTATTGATTGGAAAATTGATCGACTTTGGTGATATTGAGAGAACAAAAACAATAATGTCAAGAATAAAAAAATTATCCTAATTAATCATCTAGTTTTAGAGTGTAGATATACTTAGACTGGTCGTTTTCGAAAGCCGACCAACTTCACAAATGGTCACCCACTCTGTCACCAATAATCGATGAAAACATAGCTCTGAATCGTGCAGCAATCTTTCCCAATACTCTTCTCCTCTGACTATTCGAATTCTGTATGCACACAGTACAGCTTCGTTATTATGATATACAACAATACTACATGCGATGAGTATGTGTCTGACATTATGTTGTATGACTAGTTGAAGCAATCGCTCAAGAACTTCGATTAAGATTGCAAAAAGACTCGTTTAGATATACCTTCACTGTAAAATTGAAAATAGTTAAATAGAATATTTTTTATTATTTGCATTACTGTTCTTGTTCTCTCAATATCACTAAAGTCAGTCAATTTTGAAATGAATACAAAATAGTACTAAATACAAGAGGAACAGAAAAAGAAACAATTGAATAAATAACTCATCTTTTGTTTTTGTTCGCGGAAGAGTCGTCAGAGAAAATGTGTAGCGTGCACTAGTCACTGGATATAAAAACAGAAAAAAAAGTAACTCGTATGTGCGGAGCGTCTATTCAATTCCGGTTAAAAAAATTCATTGAGAGTATCAAAATACAGTTCAGCCGGGTCCGGGTCTGAAAATTTTAGACTTAACAGGCTCCATCTATAGAACACGTGGCATATTTTACTACGACATGAAACAAACTTTCAGAATATAAGTTTGTTTACTAGTCTTGAAATAATTCTAGATCATTGTTTATGTTGTTTTGTTTTCTTCATTTGAATATTTATGAACCTAAAAAAATTTTTAACAGAATACAAAATTTTGCTTTGTTTCACAAAGTTTTGTATTGTTGTTTCGATCTGGAGATATATATGAGTTTGATAAACGTTATCGTACAATGTATTCAAATGTATACAGTCATCAACTTATATGATGTTAAAATTTTTCAATCTTCGTTTGATACTTTGACTTTGAATTGTTTGATAATCATTTAAAATATTCCTTTTTCTTTTTACGTATAAAAATATTGAAAACAGAACCACGTGAAACATTCAATTTTTCAGTTAATTCATGGTATGATTTACCATTATCACCGTTCTTATCATTAATTAATTGAATTTTTTTCATATAATGAAAGACGATATTACGATGTCGACGCTTTCTCTGTGATATATATAGTTATAAAAAAAAAGTGAAGAGCAATTTTACTGCATTACTGAGAAATGATGAAGGTGAGAGGAACAAAAAAAAAACATATGTATGTGTTCATTTAAAAGAAAGGTTAAAATAGCATTTCAGGACTGTAAAAATAATATTTAAGTTGAGAGTAGAGAGATGTTCAATGAAATCAAAAACATTTTGATAATCTTTTACCTTATTGCTGGATTTGTCATTGCTGTTGCTTTAGCTTTTTTGATTTTTTTTTCTACATTTTGTCGAAGTTCAAGACTTTTATTTAATTGTTCTCTATAATAAATAACAAGAAAAATTCTTTATAAAAAAATAAAAATATTCAATAAATTCTTTTTCAGAAAATTTATTATTATACGAATATGACTAATATAATCATGCAGGTTTTTCTATATTTTAGAAGGTTTATTTCTACTTATAAACTTACCTAACACGTCGAATACTGTTTAGATAGAATAAATATGAATCTCAAAATATGAAATACTTATTTTTCTTTTTTCTTTTTTCTTAACTAACCTAAGTGCTAATTGTTCATCTTCTTTTTGTTTATTTTCATCAAAAATAATTTCTTGCGTATTTAATTGTTGCTTAGTTGTTTGAGATTTTGTTTTTCTTGGTGGATTATAATATGCACGATTATCTCGTAAAAATGATGAACCATCACGTTTAACTAAGCGTGGTTGATGTTCAATTGGGTTTGGTTGAGAAAACGAATCTGGATGCTTATCAAGAACATCAGCACTACTTTTATTGCGTGCTGTCGATGTCATTTTACCTAAAGCAGCCATAGCAGTCAATGCTTGAGATATAACACCACTAAATAGAAAATAATTATTTTTTATTTGAAAATCGACGATAAAATATTTAATATTTACTTGCCGAATAATTTATTTGCAATATCACTTTGATTAGGATTATTTTGATTAATATTTTGCATTGAACTGTTCATTGTTAAAGAACGTGTCATCATACGAGATGACTCAATACTTCGTGAACGTGCACGAGATGTTGTTGGCTAGAATAAGAAATAATTATTTGAAATATTTGAAAAAAACGTTTTCTTTTACTTGTGATTGTACAATACGACGTGAACGTGCACTTTGGCTTGCTCTTGTACGTGATGTTTCTTGTTGATTTTCATTTGAAAATTGACCAAGTATATTTTGTGTATATGCCATTTGTGCCATTTCTTTTCGAGCTCGATCTCGACATTTTTGACCTAATATCATAGCTTTCGGTGGTTTAGAATCGACTGCAGCTATAGAATTAAAAAACAAACAAAAAAAAATGTTATGAAATATCAAAAGAGAATATGTTTAAATTTATACATCGTGCGCTATGTAATCGACGATAATGATTTCTCATATGATCTGAAACGATGTTTTGTTTGACAAGATTATTTTCAGTTGTTTGAAGAACTAAATATTTAAAGAAAATTAAAAAAATTATTAAAATAATAAATGTATTAAAATCTGTTTTGTTTTTAATTATTTATATTCAAACTATTGATTATCTTACCACTACTTTTGAGTCCATATAAACCTTTTCCTGGCCAATTAAGTGTACTACTAAGTAGATCACTTGATGACATTTTCGAATCGTCTTTCGTAAATTATTTATGTGCAGAAGTAGGCAATCTACAAAAGATGATCAAAACATACGAAATTATTTCATCATTGCCTATTGATCAAATAGAAAACACTACTGTTGAATAGATGATATTTTATTATACACAACGTTTTAAAAGTCCAAAAACAAAAAAAAAGCAAGAGTGTGAATAACTTTTCAGCAATTCCAGTGATTTCAATATATTTTTTTGTTACAGTTTGATCACATGTTCATTAAAGTTTTCAGATAAAATATCTATGTCTAAGATACTGCATAGTGTCCTAATGAAAATCTCAAAAGAATTTCGATTCCTACAAATGGCTAACTAAACTATCGAAATTGTTAATATGTCTATTTTCTAGAAACCCCAGATTTTCAGAAAACTCGTATTTTCAAATTTCGATCTAAAATTTTGCATGTATAAAGAACTCAACTAGACTAGCGTCCTTTAAAAAACATGCATGTTGTATGCGGTATACACGAAAAAGAGTCTATATGTTGAAAGTCTCATATCAGAGGTTGAAATTTGAAAATATGAGTTTTCCAAAAATCTGGAAACTCTAGAAATTTGACATATTAAAAATTTGACAGCTTA
>CAJNSZ010000001.1:315312-326287 GCA_905329745.1 Rotaria sp. Silwood2 | reverse complement strand
TTAAACTTCCACAAAATATATAAATTATTTCATCATTGCCTATTGATCAAATAGAAAACACTACTGTTGAATAGATGATATTTTATTATACACAACGTTTTAAAAGTCCAAAAACAAAAAAAAAGCAAGAGTGTGAATAAGTTTTCAGCAATTCCAGTGATTTCAATATATTTTTTTGTTACAGTTTGATCACATGTTCATTAAAGTTTTCAGATAAAATGTCTATGTCTAAGGTACTGCATAGTGTCCTAATGAAAATTTCAAAAGAATTTCGATTCCTACAAATGGCTAACTAAGCTATCAAAATTGTTAATATGTCTATTTTCTAGAAACCCCAGATTTTCGGAAAACTCGTATTTTCAAATTTCGATCTAAAATTTTGCGTGTATAAAGAACTCAACTAGACTAGCGTCCTTTAAAAAACATGCATGTTGTATGCGGTATACACAAAAAAGAGTCTATATGTTGAAAGTCTCATATCAGAGGTTGAAATTTGAAAATATGAGTTTTCCAAAAATCTGGAAACTCTAGAAATTTGACATATTAAAAATTTGACAGCTTAATCAAATCTCACTATGAATTGAAATCTTTTTAGGGTTTTTATTAGAACAATATGAAGTATCTCTAGGCAAAGAAAATCATCGAAAGCGACAAGTGACAGCTGAAGAGGTTTCATTGTATAAGCTGCAAGTCGAATTCACCAAGAAAAAAAAACACGCCAACTGAATCCTATATTACAACGACATTTCAGCAATCGTACGAAACTGATACTGTCGACAATTGATGACATTCTGAAAGATCGTAAGGCAAGTACTGAAGAAACAGTCAATGAAGTTAAGGATGCTTGTGAAAATAAGCTAAGATTAAGTAGTCAATTTATTGCATAAGCTTGCTCATTACAATAAATAATATTATATCAGATTACAACGAAACATCTCTTGTTAAAGTCATACAAGGTATAATGTGTTCAATAGTTCTACAAAGAGAAGTTACGTATACCGAACATTTGATCCTGGCTCATTTTTTCTTCAGAAATTATTCGACAACCTTTTTTTGTTTTCGTTTAAATTTTTAGAACATTCTATATACTAGCTGAAGGGTGATAATCTCGTGTTAGATTCTTGATATTTCTTTTATGAATTAAATGATTACGAGACTTTCATATCAAATCGAATAGTCATATGAAAAGATAAAACATCTCAAAGTTGATAATCAACACGCGTCACATTCGCGTGTTTAAGATAGATGAACATTTTGAAAATGAATACAAACTCTAACATTAATCGCACGAGAATGAGTCAATCCGATAATAATTCTTCATGGAACGTATTAGTTGTTTTAACTTGTACTTATCATTTTAAATCTTATGAGTTTAATAAAATAAATTTTGGCATAATACTTGCGTTCAAGATAGAACTAGTTTATATTCTTGCTTGACCAAGAAAAAAAACACGAATTACAGATTGATTAAATACGAAGTGGTATATAAAAAAATATGTTTATAATAATTAATTAACCAAAAAATAATTAGTCAATATCTCCATTTATTTGTCTACATTTTAATTATACAGAATTCTTTTTCATGAATTAAATTTATTTCCACTTGATATAAATCACTTGACTTTGTCTCATATTTTGTCTTCTTCAACTAATAATTAAATAGAAATATTGACTAAATTCATATTTTTCTCGAACATATTTATTCCATGTCTCTAAGGAAATAGCCTCTTTAATGATACATTTATTTCATTGGTTAAATATTCTCCGCTAATCATATAGTAATGAATGAAAGTGTGACCAGCTGAGCGCAGCGATCATTCATCATTTCAAAAAAAAAAAAAAAAAATAACGAACAGAAGGTGTTCTTGACCAACGGACATATGCATAAGTTAATGACACATTGATGTATAATTCTTCTTTTTCTTTTCTCACCTCTCATTTCCTTCCTATATATTCACACATCTATAAAAAAAAAAAAAAATTATAACTTTTCATTTATAGTTTTGTGTCGTTATTTTCAGTATATAGAGAAATAAAAAAGTCGTGGCGATATATCCGTGACTTAGCCGAGTGATCGATGACTAACAGCAATCGTTCATCTTATATTCGTGTCGAAGATCAAAATCAAACAGCATTAAATGAACTTTTTTCTGTTGTGAATAATCCAACACAATATCGTACACAATTATTATCAAAACCATTTCGCGATCGGGGTTTACCTGAATCATTTTTTCAACCACCATCATCATCACCTAATAATACATTATCACAATCTACTGCAACATCATCAAGTTCAATAAATAATGAACAACAACAAAGTGCACATCGTCAACATGCAAAAAACCAACTTAGTTTACCTAACATTCCATCACAATCAACTACATTATTACGTACAATAATTAATAATAATCATGTACAAGGACATTTAAGAACTGTCAGTGATACAGCTGTACTTGATGGACAAGGTACAACAATGGCATCAACAAATACAACATTATCACAAATTAATTCTCAAGTATCATTACTTCCATTACCTGATGGTTGGGAAGAAAAACAAACACCCGATGGACAAACTTATTATATTGAGTAAGATTATTATTTTGTTTTGTTTCATAAAATTTAATTATAATGAACACTTCTTTTATGATCGTTTTTTTATCCAGCTGTTTCTGTTATGTTCATTTAGCTAATTTGAATTTTTATTCTTTTAGTCATATGACACAATGTACAACTTGGATGGATCCACGACCGAGTCATTATGCAGCATTTCAATCATTTTGTGCTACACTTCCGTTACCTGATGGATACGAACAATCACGTGATGCACGAGGCAATATTTATTTTATTGATCACAATAATAAACAAACATGTTGGGATGATCCACGACCAAGTAAATTATTTACTTTCGAATTTTTTATTCATTTCGATTTTTATTTAAATAGATTATTATCGTTCGATGATGACTAAACGACTTGATGTACCCATTCCACCAACAGCAATGTCTATTCCACAATCATCAACATCACCTATTCCAACATCATCATCACCATTTCATCAACAACGACTTTCATCATCGACACTCTCACCAACAACGAGTATGGCTCAATTAACAACAAATTCTCCACCAATTGTTTCTCATCAACAAGATCCATTAAAAAATAAACTTTCAGAAATTTTAAATGAACAACGAGCTTTACAACAACGTAAAGAAGAATTAGAAAGGATGGTAAGGATAATCTTTTTTTTTTCCTTCTCTTTCTCTTTATTAATAACTAATTCATATGAACAGATAAAACAATTAATAATAGTAGGATACTAACGGTATGATATAAGCTTATAATATATATTTCTATATATACATGTGTTTTCTTTGCTCATTGGTGGTAGTGTCCTTTATGTTGCAAATATTTTAATTATTCTAAAATAAATTAGATTTATTTTCTTTTATTATTTTTTGTAGGAAGCTGATATACGAAAAATGCTTAATCATCGTATTAATACGAATAATCCATCGGCTGACAATGCCACAATTGATTCATTAATTGATGATTTACTTCATCATAAACGACAAAATAGTGAAGATAGTGGAGTTGGTGAAGGTATTATTGAATATATATTTATTTTATAATTAAATAAGTTAATTTTAATGATAGAAAAAATTATTTTCTTTTTTTTTTTTAAGGTCGAAATAGTATTAATCGAACACCTGATGCATTGAGTTCGACGGATTATATCGATGATCCTCTTTTTCTTAATCAAGCAGGTATGTTGAAAAGAGATACAAAAAAGAAAAAGAAATCTACTAAGGCATCAAAATAAATTTTTGAAATATATAAACAGGAGCTTCTCGTCGTGTTACTTGGTCAGGGTATGTGTTTCTAGTATTGAGCTACAAAGGGAAACAGTTGAACAAAAAACAAACTAATTATTGACTTGACTAAAATGACAAGAATTTCATTTTTATGTTTTTCGATGAAAATATTTTCTTTTTTGATTTAGATTACGCTGCAATTCCAGTGGACATGGAACTACCGGTACAGGATCCTCGGCCAATGGCAGCTTTGGACGATACACAACTTAAAGTATGTGTTTTTTATTATTAATATTTATACATTTGAATTTCATTTATACGATTTTAATTAGATCAAATCTATTAAACAAAATCATCAATGGCTTTATCATGCCAATACCTAATACAAAGAAAAAAAAACACATTGAAATAATATTTTTCTTTTTGTTTCAACATTACGTATTTATATTAAAAGAATCAATACACTTTCTATACGGTTCGTTCTTTTTTTTTTCAATTTGTTGCTTTCCATGCGCGTATCTTGTATAAAGAGCAGAGAAGAAAAATACATTCTTTTTTTTCTTCCTTCATTAATTGCTCATCATGGTATTCATTCTCCGGTCGTTTTTTGTTTCTTTCTTTCGGTGTTCTTTATCTTTTGTATTCGAGAATGAATCGTCTTCGAAGGTCCGGTGTATGTTTAGGTGTGTCTGTATGTCTATGTTTATTGCATAGCTACGCGCCCGATCGTATAAATGTAGATTGTTTTCTTTTGTGCTAGTTTAATTATTTCTTCTTATCGCTCTATTTTGTATTACTACTAATACTACTACTATTATTATTCCTTTATTCTAAAAACAAACAAAATAATATTTCTTTAGATATATATAATGTATATCATTGAAATGGAACTCCTCTATTAAAATGAAAGATGAACATGAACTAATGGTGTATTGATGACAAAAAAAAATATTATTATGGAAATCATTCGGGAGTATTGAGAATGCTTATAAGAAGTGTGATGATGAAAGTTGAGCATGACAATGGCTGTTGATTGTGAATCATGAATATATTCTTTTTTTGGGTTCATTTAATTTGTATTGAATGCTGTACGTGGTCTGAAAATGATGTTATCAATGATCGACAAGAAGTCAATGAGTGTTATCTATAGATAGAAAAAAAATCTAATCAATATGGAATTAAGATAGTTATAAGCAATGGTTTGATAATTTTCTAAATACGTGAAAAACCAATTGAGATGTCTTACGAACTTAAAAGTTTTATATATCACAATATTTAAATTAACAGATATTGATTAAAAAATAAAATCCGAATTAATGTTAAGACTCACGATGTATGACTGAGGAAAAACATCAGGCTTCAAGACTGAAGTCACTGCTGTTTCTTCCTCTAATGTAATTTGCCAAGCGTACCGATAGTTTGCTCATGAGTAGACTTCGACGAGACACTAATAGAAATCTGAAAGAATTCGTCCCTATCAGAGGTGCTCACAGGATAAATTTTTACACTCTGCTCTGCCTTGTTGACAGAAAAGTCAGAAAAAAAAACACCGTTCAATTAGAGGACAACTCTAAGTACGAGCTGGTACCACCTTTTGTAATATATTTTCAGTTTTTGACTCACAAAGACCCAAATAAATGCTCTTTCCGAAAATGAAAACTCAGAAACTTGATGGTTCAAATCTGCACAGTATGAAGATCTTCTCCTGTCCAGTGAGCATCTCTGGTCTTCATGATCTGTCTGTTACAAGTTATTATGATTTTACTGAATTTTTTTTATCTCAGATAAGAAATTTATGTAACAATCGAATTAGGAAATTTCTATCATATGTAGATCTTGTGGATCTTAAAATGCCTTGAAAATATTAGTCTAAAGAAATAGATTTTTTCCTGAGATATCGAATGTTGAAAAAATTGGACTATCTTTGTAACATATGATTGTGTTGCGCCAGTCAATATTTTGTAGAGTAATGTATCTCTTAACACTGAAATTTTCAGGGCATTCAAAAATGTAGGTTTATTTAAAAGGCTTATTCTAGAACCAATATAATTATTATTCGATTGTCACAGTAGATGGAATATAATCTAGTAGCAATGATGAAAACATTCTAAAGATAATCAATTGAAACACAATTTTTATTTTCATCAGGTTTTTATGTATTTTACTTTTTTTTCGTAACATTATCTGTTTGATAAAAAAATTTATTTCAGTGTAGTTATGTTTTTTCCATTTATTTCAAAACCAATAAAAGTCAACAAAAAAAAAAAACAAACAAAATGATGATTTATTAAGATTATATATGTGTTCCTGTAGATGCTTTTTCGTATAACAGCTCAAACACGTTTAACTGATGCATGTTATAGTCTTCGTTATTCACCGCATATACTTAACCAACTAGCTATTGTTTCATGTGAAAATTTTGGTATTCGTGGTCGTAGTACAATTCAATTAATTAATAATCATGATCAATTAATTTTTAATTGGTCTGATGCATTATTTGACATGTGTTTTGTTGAAACGGATCCATCATTAATTGTTTCTGCTAGTGGTGATGGTTCAATAAACCTATGGCAACTGAATAATACAAATTCTTTACCATTATTATCTTTACAAGAACATAAACGTGAAGTATGGTGTGTTCATTGGAGTGAAAGTCGATCAAATGATGCTTTACTTAGTACTTCAGCTGATGGTACAATTAAATTATGGAATTTTAATAGGTGAAAAAGAAAAGAATGAATTTTTCAAAAACATAATGATTAGAATTTTAAAATTTTGTTTTAGTTCACCTACTGTTTATAAAACTCTATCAGGACATGAATCAGTTGTATATGAAGCTCGATGGCATCCTCGTCAATCTGGTCTTATAGCATCTGTTTCAGCCGATTGTTCACTACGTCTATTTGATATAAAACAATCATCAGATATTGTTAGTCCACGTGCACATCCAACTGAAATTCTTTCTTTAGATTGGTCAAAATATGATGATCATTTATTAATAACAGGTGCTTGTGATAATCGTCTCCGTTTATGGGATATTCGTATGATAACAAATGCAATAACAATTTTTGAAGGACATGAAGCTGCTATTCGTCGTGTTAAATTTGATCCACATAGACGTGATCGTTTAGCGTCAACTGGTTATGATGGACAATTGAAATTATGGAATTTAAATTCAATAAATATACATACAGAACGTATTTGTAAAGATTTTATTTATGGTCTTGATTGGAATTTATTTGAACGAGATAAATTAGCTATAGGTGCTTGGGATCGAATTGTACGTCTATGTGAAATTGTTTCAATGTAGAAATTTTGTCTTTATTTATTAGCATGTAATTTGATATGATGTATCTTTTTTTTCTATAATTTGAATGAAAATGATAGATGTAATTTTTGTTATTAGAGCAATTTTTTTTTTTCGATTAAACCTTTCCTGAAACATATTAAATCTTGTGATCTATAACGCATTTATAATACTCCATAGAAAATAATAATCAGCATTAAATAAATTTCTAGTTTTTGATTCATTTCTACCATAAAAAAATAGAATTCAATTTTATTTGATGATAAAACGGTCGTTTGGTTATATTAACTAAATGACCTAATTGTTACAAGAGAAAAACAGACAAACAAGAAAGTAAAATTATTTGTACTCGTTTCATATCATATGGAATGTATATTATATTGTGTATATCTTGTTGTACATAGTTTCATGTTTTTTCGTTTATGAAAATATTTTTTATCGTTTTAATCTTGTCATAATCACAATAAGATTCATTTCATGCAAATAAACAGCATCGACTACGTTATCAAAGCGTTAGATTTATTCATGTAGTATATTTTCTAAAAAACAAATAAGATTGTTTTATGTGTTATATAAACGAATATCGATTGGAATTAGATAAACAGATTGATCAATTCAGAGAACAATTCATAGAAAAACAGAAACTAAAATATTAATATTGTCACGTGAAATAAAAAAAATGATTTTGGATAAATTACTAAACTTTGATTTTTAATAAGATAAAAATAGTATTCTATTTATGATAAAGATTTATATTGATTTATCACATGATGTTGTTTTTCAAAGAACAATTTGTTCTGTTCAACTTGTAAATAATTAATCAAATTATGGTTCATGATTAATTTGATGGTTAAATAATAGCATGTGGGAAAGATAAATATTCATATGGACAACATCAAGTTTCGTTAAAAACTGAAAAATATTATTTTTCAAAATGGATATGCCTTTTCTTTTTGATTCCCATCAAAAACTATCTTTTTAGATGAAAATTCAATTAACTGTCTTGAAATATTTAGTTAGGTAGGATCTAGCTAAATCTGTATCAATAGTATTTTAAAAATTATTTAAGTGATGTCTAATAGAAGAATATATTGGAATATTATATATTAATTGTAATCAATAAACATATGGTTCTTATAAGCTTTATATTAATATGAAAAAATATTTTATACTTTCGAATTTCATATAAGAAATCTCTTAATTTAATATATCTTTATATATCACAGTGAATTTTGTACGATTCTTATTGATTTGAATGCCTTTTACTTATTCAATAGTATAGCTGATTTGATTTATTTCAAGAAACAGTTAAAATAATGAAACAAGAAACAAAGAACAATTAAATAGTTTGGAGAAAATTATATTACAAGAATGCCCTTGCCCATAAAAGACTTTACTTTTTTGTACAAGATGAAACTCATAAAGAGTTTTGTTGAAAAGTTTGAAGTGTTGTTTTATAAGAATTGGATATGAAATTGGTATTGTTCGCAGAATAGAATTCTTCAATTGTTTATAAATAAAAAAAACACAGGCATAACAGTGCTTATTGTTGACCCAAGCAAAACTCCACAATTAAACCTAGATAGAGAATTGAATAGTCGTCGTCAATCACTTTTTCAATAATTACACTAATGTCTTCATTCAAAGTTTTGAATACACTGTGAAGACCACATGATTCTATTATAAGATTGCAAATCAAGCTTTATATTCATTAATATTTCATACAGTTCTGTGATTATCATTATTATCATCAGTCTCACTTCAAAATAGCTTAAGCAGCATTTTACAAAGTATTTTTTATATTTCTATCACAAATATATTGCATAGAAATATTATTACAAATGATAGCAGATGTTTTCGATTACGAATCAAGTTTCAAACGAAAATGAAACAGTTTATTATACTAAAATATTTAAACTCAATAAATTAATATAAAATGAATGTTTAAATTAAAAGATATTTTTATAACATTTAAAATAATATATCTGCACTTCTTTTTATTTTCTTGCTAAATAAATATCATCGAATCTCTGAAAAAAAAATGACTATATAGTAACTAATGATTAGTTATTGTTCTCGATTTTTTTAATTTCCTAGATATCCCATTCGATTCGTTATTTTGTAAAGTTTCGTTCGAAACTTCGATACAAACTTCTGTTTTTCTTTCGAGATAATGAAAACAAGTTTCAGCAGCAAAAGTGATTAGATCGAATGTTGCTGTCATGTTTCGAAGTTTTCGTTATATTGATGATAGGTAAGGACAATTTAAAACGTATTCATCCGTTTCGTATTTTAAACGAAATTTATATCCATATGAGTATACATAAACATAATTGAATTAATTGACTTTGTCTTTATTAAAAAAAGTTGTTCAGCATTGTTAGAGA
The DNA here is from genome assembly GCA_905329745.1 of Rotaria sp. Silwood2. Lineage (NCBI taxonomy): Eukaryota > Metazoa > Rotifera > Eurotatoria > Philodinida > Philodinidae > Rotaria > Rotaria sp. Silwood2. The sequence continues at coordinate 316,782 of CAJNSZ010000001.1, read as the reverse complement.
ACTCACCGTGCCAACTAACGAGAGAACCACTCGAGAAAATAAATCGCGTTTGAGATGAGACCCCAATCATGATGCAGGATCTGTTAGAAATACAAGAAGCCTGGAAGGATTCTTCCTCATGTACTGCTGTTTTGAAGTTACGACCATTACACTGAACATAAGAGTTTTGACCTAAAACTTTGTCCATAGAAAGTTCATGAAGTCATTAGTCTCCTAAAAATTTTAACTGAAAAGATTGGTCTCTTTTCGAGATATCAAATCTACCAAAAGGAAAAACTAGATTTCCATCTTTGTGGTGGAATATCATGTTTGTTGTGAAGTTCATATCTGAAGAAGAGATAACCCTTTTTGGTTGAAATTTTTAAGAGATTCTAATGATTTCGAGAGTTGTCTATGGACAAAGTTTCAGGTCTAAATTTGTTTGTCCACTTATTTTTTAATACCATGTCAAAGGTAAAGTATTCAGTGTAATGATCATAATTCCTAAACGATAGTGTATGAGAAAGAATTGTCCTAGATTTTTCTAGTCTCAATGAACCTGACTTAAAGACTGATGTCTCATCTCAAACACGAGATATCACTTCGGGCGCTTCCATAGTAAGTATATGTCTGTTTGATATTGACTTGACAAAAACCACGTTATAGTTCTCTAGTTTAAAACAGAGTTTAAGAGTTGATTGAATGTAATGGATTGCTTGTGCATTTTTTCGACCCCTTAGACTTGAAATTTCTTTATATTATCGTCAATGAGAGCATAGACGACATAGCTTCAGAGTTTTTCTAAAGCTAGCTAAATGATGAGCTTCTTTTTTTGTAGTACCACATATAATAACATATGGCTGAAAATTCTCTTGAAAAATTATCGTATATGATATGACCAATTCAAATTCTTATTAAGCAATTCCAACATATATATAATCAATTGTAAGTACATTTTCTTGATACTTGTAGCTTATTTCTTTTAGTAATAGAGAATCAGAAGGAATCAACGATAAAAATTCAATCAAAATAAATCGAAACTAAGTCAAGAACTCTTCTGTACCGGAGTACTATCAAGGACGAGGGCGAATAAAGCCGTTTTTCGGTTATCCATGGGTTTAAGATTTTATATTGGAATCGAGTCAGTGATAGTTCCCAATCATATTTCATGAGATGTGGTTGTATGTGTGGTTGAAGAGACTATCCAAAACCACATCCATACCTATACACAGCCACACTTATACCTATTCCATACGCATGCCTATACCCAATGCAAATAGACATGGACAAAATCGACTTCTTTCAGAATTGGAATAGAATTGTAATTGGCTCCAATAATTTAAGAATTACATCGGAATCAGCAAATCGGATGTCAATTTGAAGTCTCGATCTGTAATACTGGATATTCGGAAAGGTGTTAAGCGGGTCGGGCGGCGGGACGCCCGGCACGGCGGGGCGCACGAGGCCGCGTGCGAGACGGCACCGGAGAAA
>CAJNSZ010000001.1:303656-315212 GCA_905329745.1 Rotaria sp. Silwood2 | reverse complement strand
TAAATACAATACAGAAAATGTGCGTGTAATTCGAGGGATCCGTGCGGAAAACGGCATTTTCGGGAAGTTTTTAGGCCCCCCCCCCCCCCCCCCGTCTCCCTGCAAAATTGATCTCAGCTCAGGAGCGTTCAACTGACATGAAGCTTTCTGGATATGTTGGGACTGTTGTGAAAAAGCTATGGTAAAATTTTCAGCTCGATATCATGACGTTTGAAGGAGATACTGATCAAACAAGGGTCTAAAATAGCGAATTTGGCAACCCAAATTTCTCAGTCCCGGCCCATGTGATGTATTTAAATTTTTGCTTGTTTGAAAGAGCATGCTAGGATGCAGTGCATGTTGAGGCCCTCTTTTTTAGATACTTAGTTTTTAAGCACAAAGAAGGGTCCAAAAGTTCAATGACTCAAAGACATTCTCTAAAAACGGGCGCTAATTTATATAAATATCTATATATATAATAAGAAAAATGTCTAATTAAAACAACGAGCCTCGTCAAGTCGTGCATCTTGACATGCTTTTTCAAACAAAAGAAAATATTAAATGTATAGTATATGCTTAGACAGATAAATTTTGGATGCACGATCAGAAAACGAGGAACAACGAAAAAGATTTTTGATTTTTTGTAAAAACAGGTTATTTTTCGATTACGGGATGGCAAAAAATTTCACAAATTTTTGGAAAAAAGGAGATGCCGAGTAAAAATGTTAAGAAACTAGACACATTGATTTCAAGTTTAATGGTCGTAAAAACCCGAAAACCGCATCAATTCACTGATTTACCTCTCGTCAAAGTTTTTCATAAAGGACAATCATATTGTTTGGAAGAAACATGTCATTCACTCTTGGTGTTCCAGACGTGTTAAAGAAATATTTATAAAGAGAAATAGGTATAGATGCATCGGTCTCTCAAAGTGCTACTTGCTAGAAGTATTTGAGAACTTGATGTTTATGAATAAAAAGTTGGTAGTACTCTCAACCATGGATACATAAAACTAATCCATCCAATAGAACCATAATGAAGATATACAGGTTCTTTTCTGATCAATGAATTTTCGGGCACTCTGTACATATATCTCTGTTTGAATAAATTTTTGAACTATTAATTTAATATTTTGTTAGAAGATGAAGAAAAATTTTGTTGTCTTTCATGAAAATACTTCCGATTCCTATATTTTTGTAAGTTGAAATTGGATTATAATGGTGAATTTCGATTCTGATTCCAATTTCGATCCAGAATCGTCCATCCATAACGCCCACATCCACATCCCACTCCAAGATGGAGAAATTGTTATATGTATTGAATGTCAACAATGGTTTTGTGCACTACACTTCAGTGAACATCGACAAGAACTTGTGACAAAAATGGATAATATCGAGCAAGAACATGATCTACGTTAGCCAAATTTGATCGAAGAGTATACAGCACATCCTCTTCCACCTCGCATTATCATGTAAAAGATTGTATAGGTCGAAGAAGTCAACAAAATGTTCGTTTCTTCTCGATTTTCTCAATATTCAAACTGGTGAGAGCGAAAGAGAGTTAGAAGAAAGATCCCCATGTTTCCATTTGATAGCGTCGAGGCCCCGATGCATTGACGTTCATGTTTGTCAAGACAAAACACGCTATTAATATGCTCAATGAATTTTTTTAAAACCATCAGCATGCTGTAACCATGATTCACGGTGGTCGATCACAGACCAAACGTGAAAAAGCGTCCAAAGCATTCAAAATCGACCTTACACCGTTTCTTGTAACAACCATTATCGCTGTGAAATATGTCGACCCTTCGTAAGTGTTTATTTGTGTGGAAAAATTGCTTCTCTGTCTATCGATCGACTCTAGAAATACTACCATACATGTCATCATCTTTGATTTACTGTATGGGGGTAGGTGTTCATATCTTCGTTCACACCCACACCTCTTCCAACAAATAATCAATCGAGTCAATACTACAACGCTCCAAAATGAGTCATTGTCAAAGTACTCGTTTCCATATTAACGATTTTGCGCCGCTCTTTTAAGCCGCAATATAGAGGCTGAATAGGTCATTTTGTAGTTCATGAATAGTTTAATCGATTCCCCGAATACTTTTTTTGACATATCACAACTTTATTCGAACAAAATTTTTTCTTTATTCTTTGCTATTCGCGTTTTCAGAGTTTCCCATCAATCTTCATCACAATTTTAATTTTTTATGCTAAATGGAATATTATGACATAATTCAAATCAGTTAGTAAGTTAAAGGAAAACGCTTTCTCTATCATTTCAATACGAGCAGAATTTTGTAAAGTGTTTTTCTGCACGACTTGAGATTTATAACGAGAACGAACGATGTTTGCAACTTGTTTTTTTTAAGACGACTGATCACAGGAACCTCATAATTGTATCCTAGTATCTTCTGCTGAGCTCTAGCTCTAATAGAAAGAGTGCACTGAAGAACACAGAAAATTTTCATTAGAGTCAGGTCTCATCAGTAATGTCTTGAAAAAATGAAATCATTAATTTTCAATGTTTTCCTATTATTTATTAGTTATATGTTGTGTATGTGATTCACTGGAACAATCGGCTCCAGTTGGAAAAGTCCATTTCGATGTCATTGAGTAAGTGCTTTATTCTCAACTATTCTACAATAATCCATAAAATGTTCTGTGGTCTCTTGCTCTCTCTGCTATATAAAGAGAAGCAACAGATGCGTTAGGATGTGATTCATTTTTTTCCTTTCGCAGAACATCAACATAAGAATAGTTACTTTTGGCTTCTTACAGGTAATAAAAATGTGAAAGTTGCTGTTATTTTATAATAGATTCTTTCAATTTTCTAGAAATTCGTTTGTATCTTAAGACAGAATTGAATTAGTTAACGTACATAAAATTCGTTGTTTTTTTTTTAATACCTGTGAGAAAAAAACAAAGGTTATTTCCAAATTACACAGATTTACATATTAATGTGAACAAGTTCTAAATAGCATAGAGCAAACGTTTTATTGACAATAGGTAATAACTGACAACTTATGTGCTTCAAAACTAGTCAATACATTCTCATTTTTTTAGTATAATGAATAAATAAAGAAGAAAAAGCACCGACCACAATCACTTCCGAAACGAAAAGATTTTTTTTCTTTCTTTCTGTGACGTACCGTCTACTGCAAAGGTAGACAGCTATGTTACTTTTTTCTTCGAAAAGAAACATGCTTGATAGCTGTAACGTTATCATCGTTTAATTTTCAGTTTAGTGAGCCCAGTATTCTTAATTTATATCATAAGGGATGATATCTGCAGTAACATACAACCTCCGGCGGCAGAAAATTGATGAAAATAATTCATCTCTGTTCGAATCCGTACGGTATGCCAATGGAAATATGGATGCAATTGATAACAAACGCTTATTTTCACTGGTGGTTGATTATATAGGCAAAAATGAAAATTTACATTATTATGTCTTAGAACGTAATACAAGTTGTAAAACTATCAAAGATTATTGTATTAAAATTGAGAAAGGTAATTTACAAGGTGGCGAAGCCGAACTTCGAGCTTTGAGTATGTTATGCCGTTTATTAATTTGTATTGTTTCGATAAAAAAAACTCCAGAAGGAAGTATTAATATAAATTTTACTAATTATGGTGAACATGTAAAATCATTCCATGAATGTATATATTTACTCTATGATGAAGAAAATCAACATTATGATGCTTTATATGCGGTTAACATACAAAATCAAAATGAAAAAATCACAATTTTTAAACGTAATGATGAAGTCGTATTAAAACTTCTTGACAAATTTATTCGAGAAGAAATTCATTGTAAGAAAAACTATATAAATACGGAGCAAAAAAAAATATTTTTTACTTTATTTTCAGATGATGCTAATATAGAATCCGATAATAATAATCTAAATTGTTTAACTGAACTACCAACTGAGCCAAGACGTGAGCAAATCATCTTTGTTTTTTTCTTTCTGATATTTTTTTTGTTTTTTAGTTCTAAATGAAACCGAAAGAATAGAAAATTTGTTTCTACTAGAAGCTAGTTTAAACTCTTCAAATAAAAGAAAAACACCAGGTAGAGAAATACTAATCGTTTTTTCTTTTCTTTAAAATGAGTTACTGAAAAGATTGTAATGGTCTTCTTCGAGCTCAAACTACTGTAACAACATCATCGTCAACGTTCGAAATCAATAAAAATGATTGTGAGTTATAACCTAGGATGAAAAAAGCGAAATTCTTATATTCTGTGAAATAGTCGTAGACACTCGATATTTCTTTGTATATACGACTGTATTTTGATGTATTGCGTGGCTCATAATTACATCTATTGATGTGCGGCATTAATTTTAGTTCCGATTCTGGTCAACAAGACAGGGATTCAAGTTTTGGGAGTTTGCCGAAACCAAGAAAAAAATTTCTGAGAACACAAGAAAAAGAAGTTGCTGAGACTGGAATCCGAACTACAAGAAAGAAAATTGTCTCAACCGGTGCTAAAGTTTACAGTGAAATATTTTATGATTCTAAGCAAATTATCTTATAAATCATATAAATCAGAGCATAATTCTAAAGCAATGACCCAAAAAATGCTAGTCGGGAAGTACATAAATCAAAAGATAGACATTGAAAAATTATTTTAGATGTAATACAAATAAATTCTGGGCTAGTGTTCTCAAGACTGAGATCAGGACTACTCCAGATTTATCAGGACAAAAACAGAACATGATCCTTCATATTTCTAATTAGAACCGTTTACGGAGATATATTGAGTAGAAAGAAAGTCGTGTACGATCTTTAAATACGAACTCCATAAACGATTGTATTGCTCCGTATATGATACGGTGAAGTAAGACACGTTAACAGGGCTGTATTTCAGCGTAAATACAGAATTTGTAATCCGACCGAATATACAATAGAGTATAGCAGCATTACGATATTTTTATGTTGTTTGGCGATATCGTATACCGCCAGTGATACTCACCATGTTATGACGACAGAGGAAGGCATAAAAACGGTTACGCACCGTAAAATGACGGTGATCTGTGATGGCTGATCCAGGATCGTAATATTGAACCATGTAATACGTCAATATACAACGATTTACTAGCGTACTGGTTGAATCTGGGAGTTATTTATTAATCTTTACATTTGATGATATATCTTTTATAGTTTCTGCTAAACGGACAAAATTTGATAATACTGAAACATCGTCATTAAGTAAGTTAATCAATTAGAATTTCTTATGTAAATTATGATTCTATTAGAAAAAAACAACATTGAATCATTAACTATTCAAAAATATTTAGAAATGGACATTTTTGATGATAAATCTGGTAAGTATGAAAGCTCTTTTTTCGTTTAATAATTAAAATATTTCAAGTTCTATCCACTGAAGAGCAATCGACAGAAAATCGTCAAACAGTTCTAAATGATGAACATGAAGCAGAAAAAATGAGATTTGAAATTGAACCTGCTTTGGAATTTCGTGGTCGCACGGCACATGACTTTAAACCGAAGAAAGCAGAAAGACGTAATGGAAAACCATCAGAAGTCAGAGCGCCACGTTATTTTGCTGACCAAAATAATCGTCATTATCTTAATTTATTGGTTTGATCTTATCTTATGCGACAAAACAAAACGGACTGTTTTTTTTTTCTAGATTTCGAACACATATCTACTAGCTGATCTTCTTGAAATTTGTCTTGAAATTTGTATCGTAACAAGAGAAATTCATGGTTATACATATATTCAGCCTTACTTCAAGTTTCAAGTACATCCAACAGATCCTGAATCGCCAAATCTCAATCCAAGATATATATTTTTGAATAGTACAACTGAATTAAAAGCATATTTACAAGAATTACAACAGTTGAAGTAATTAGCATTCTATGTAGAATCATGAGGAGCATAATATTATATTTTAGACTTCAATTAGTTGTTGTTATGCTTACAAATCCAGAATTAATGCAAAGTGAACAACCATTAAAAATTTTTGCACTACCAAAAAATAACGATCGTGAGTTAAAGGATTTCATAAACTGTTTTTTTCCAAGTATTTTGTCATTTTATAGATGGAAAATGCATTACAACAAAATATGATAATCATAAGGACTTTAAAAAGGCTTATTCTCTTCATGATCTTCGCTTTGCAATAACTTTATGGCGAAAAGAACCTGGTGAAAAAGTATTTCACCGCCATCCTGATAAACAATATATCAGTCAGATTTCAAAAGAAGATAAAAATGTAAATAAAAATATTATATTTAATCTGACTCATTTTTTTTCTTGTGTAGATGAAAGTTCGAGTAAATAACAAATAAAAATTTGTAGCCATTTATCAATCGTCAATTTCTGTTTCATATTACACTGCATGACATTCAGGATGAAGATTTATTCTATTGCTTTTTTTTTTATCATTTTCTGGTGAATAATTCAAGATATTTTGTTTTAATAAAAATATAATCTGAAACAAATCAATAAGTTATTTCAAATGTTAACTTCACACATATACAACAACTAAAGCATGACGACTTCAAGAGAAATAGAACTGGACCGAGATTTTTTCATGTTTTCTTACCCGGGCCTATGTAATAAAAACAACTGAGACCATAAATCTTTTTCATAATTACTAGTGTACCTTTTGTGTATTTATTTATCTTCAGCAGAGATGTTTGCAATGATTATAAATTGATGATAATAGCCCGTGGACAAAATAAAATGAGGGTCTCTAGACTTTCTCAATAGCCTTGCTAGTTTTCATAACGACACCTAAATGCATAAAATAAGCGTTATATTTTTTTCAAATTACAAAAATTTCTTCTTTTTGATAATTCTTTTCAATATTAAAATTTAGATATGAACAAAAGAATCTAAAAAGAACATCAATTTTATTATTATTCTTGCATTTTTAGTTTTTGTGATCAGGGAATTTGTTGGTGTCGTATTCTTTTCCTTTGCCATTTAAATATCTTTATATACACAATAGAATAATTTTTGCCATTCTTTACCCTATTCTTCTGCTAGATTTACAGATTATAATTATCAATTATTTTTAGATAAAAACATAATGCTGCTTATTCTCATTCTCAATGTCCTTTCTTTCTTTCTTGTTTTTTCTGTCCACGACTGCAAGTATGGGCTATAAAATTATAAACGCTATTGATATCGTCTTGATTTCTTTACTTAACTATACACTAGAAAATAATTTTGTTTCTCTCTCTTGTTCTTTTTTAAAATATTTAAAATAATATTTTGAAGGAAAATTCTATATTGCGTATTGTTTGATCTTCTTATGATCCTAAAGCACAGTTATTATTTGATAATCTTTCATTAATAAGAAAAAATATGGGTAAGCATTCAAGATCACAGAGCACTGATTGATATTTATACAATTCATTAATAATCGTATTTTTCTTTTTAAACAATAATTCAACCTGTTACATTATATAGAAGACATTGTAGAAATATCGAAATAATAAGATTCAATGTTAGATATTGATCGGCTATGTTTATAAGAAATAACATGTGATGCAAAAATCTTTGAACGAATGTCGAGCTCTACAGGTTCAGTCATTTTACTAGCTACAGAGCTACGCTTTTTTACTAGCAAGAGCACAAAAAACCACTACCAAAAAGTATATGTATAAAACCGAATATAGTCCCTCTTGGTACGTAGTTCAAAGCTTTTTCGGACACTTTCAACCATGGCTTGCAACATTTTTTGATCAAGTTCTTTTGCTCTTGGCTTGATCCTTCGAGTTAATGCATCCAAGTTTTCTGCTTCCCAATTATTTTCATATACTTTTCGTTTGAGTAGAGTCCAAATGGTGTCAATTAGACGGGCTTAAGGTAGGTTTAGTGGATTATTTTGGCGACAAATGAATGGAATCTATGGGCTTTTTTTTTATTTCAAACTGAATTTTGAAGGGTGTGGGTGTCCGTATAGTTATGAACTAAGATAAAACTCACACGAGGAGCTACACTCACACCTGTGGTGGGCGAGATTATATATTTATTTGCGTGTGGTAAAAGGGATTTGTTAAAATTTAATTTTCTAAATTTAAATAAAAAGTTCTGTATTAAAATACAGATTTTTCGATTAACTAGAAAGCGCAATGAAACACAAGGAACTTACAAGTCTATTGCGATTTAAAATCATGAAGACATCTGGATGATATACTATAGAAAAATAATTTTATTTATTTATGTTTTTGTTTTTTTGTACATTACCAAAGGCTACAGACAGTTATAAATAAATAAAAAAGCCTATTTGATTCTTTTCATGTAGTAATTAACACTGCATATTTATTGAATGATTTATTTTTGGCCTTTCTTTTCCTATAGAAATATTTCACTTTCTTCTCTAACGATGAAGATTTCTCTAGTGCTATTATTGGTCTTAGAAAGGTATGAAGATAAAATGACAGTCGTAGTTCTCATATTCATTATGTACGTCTATAACGGTTGTATGTTATGTACATACTTAAATTTTTATAGTTTTTTTTTAAATTTTAGTATGATTACTAATGCCGAGCACTCATCTAGTGAGTGATTCATGAGGACAGGCACTATCCTTGACTCGTTTTCAATACAAAAGTTTTTATATTCATAAAAGGGCGGTGTGGGGCAGGAAAATGGCATTAGTCTGCCATGTCTTTTCGTGAACTTTGATACAATATCTCTTGATTTTCAATTATCAGAGAGTCTGCTTTGTTTCATAATACTCTGAATTTGACATTTCGGCCAATTCAAAAATTTTCGAATCTCATAAACGGTACCACATTTCCATTTATTGAAAACTCCTTAGAATGATTGAGTATAATTTTTTTCCAACAATATTGTTGAAGAATATGAATTCTTTTCATTTCATAACTATTTGTGTTTTTTTTATCTTAATTTTTTTTAGCTAACAAGAAACTATTTCATTTCATTATCATCGCACATTTGTGTTAACTATAATAAGTTATATACAATTCTAGCGGACATGATGGAAGTGTACTTTTCATATGTTTATATGTATAATCTTTCGTAGCTATCATGGGATAGACGTGTGTCCAAATTGCATTGTTTTTTTGTTTTTGTTATGTTCGTATCGATGTTTTTGATTTTCTTTCTTACTCAAATCATTGGTCTATTGTTATTGATCTATTAGATCTACGAATTCGTGTAACGTAAAAGTTCAAAGTCTAGAGTTCACTAAGATTGTACGACAATCATAATGCTAGTAATATGGTTTTTAGCTTTGGTATTCTGGTCTTTTGAGGTCATCATATTTTCTGTTATAAAAACTATATAAAAAGGGGATTCGTGAAGCTTATGATTCATACATGAAAACAATGAATCAAATGAAAAATAAAGTTTTACAGCAACAGCTCAAGGTTAGTAATGGTTGATTCTGGTCCTAAACAAAAAAACATCATACTACTGATTTCGATACGAGTCCAAAAGAGGCAATGCTACGCTGTCCCTAATTAGAGTGAGTCCAATTGAGTTTCACAACACCTCTAGAATCCTAAAGTAGAAAAGTCACGAAGACTTAATCCATTCTTAGAATTTGTCAAGGTTCATGTTTTTATTGTTGTTTTACATATTTTGGATCTTGTGTCTTCAATCATTCTACAATGTAGACTACGGCATTTTATATACCATATGATGTTATAAGAGCTGTGCTAATTTCGATACTCGTAATTGTTATAGCTTATCTTTGGTTAATACGTCGAGCAGGACAACAACATCGAAACCATAATATACTATAATGTCAACAACGGAAATTGCCTATGTCACTTGTTGACATGACACTGATCGATAGATTCTTTTGGTTTCTTATTAGCATGTGATAATCAAACTTTGACTTTCCCATTTTGTCCTGTTTTTACAGATAATAAAACTGACCTATTTTTTTTCTTTTTAATATATTTGATATCGAGTATGTTACTATTTATTTTATTAGGTGTTCTACTAAATTCTAGAAAAAGAATTTAAAAAGAACTACAGCCATTAGTATCCAACCGTTGATTGAGATTTACGTATTGTGATTAGTCAAATATCATATATACATTGTCATAATTTGACGATCATTTAACACGAAAAGATTTTTGTTTGAATTCGACTATTGATTAACGCTTTGCATTAATCGAATTTATATTGATTTGATTGGCTATTGTTTGTATTCGCAAGATTTATACGATTTAAAACCCGCAGAATTGCCAGAAATTGACATATTGGTAACACACGAATTTCGTCTATTTACGTCAACGATGGTAACTTCATACAATGCTGCTGAAGTTTATCTATGAGAATAACAATTCGCCTATATTTGTCTATCAATCAAGTTCAATGAATAGCGGAATTCCACAATATTGCTTGAGATACACGTATTTTGTGTTTCTTAAATCTGAATTTTCCATATACTTATTGCTAGATATTCACATTTAAATAATGTGATGCACACTAAAGCATTCATGCACATCGATAGGACTGCTTTCAGGTGCGAAACATTTATATAGTGGCTCAGTGATAGTTTCATTGATATATTTATTTGAAATGATCTTTTGTGTTTTTGACTAATGAGCCATAATAAAACATTTCTTTTTAATACAACAGGATGGAGAAGAAAAACAAAAAAATATACTAAAAGAGTAAAGGTCTTTACGTATAGAAAATTTTTCGAGATACATAAAATATACGCAGTTCAAGAATCTAGAATGGAGAGTGTCTCGCACATTAATTCACACTTTTGATTTCGTCGAACTGCCGTCGGGTTTTCTTTCTCGACATAATTATTCTTCGTAAGTTTGTATTGTGTGTTACGATGATCTCGAGAATAGAGATTCAAGATCATATGAATGATATCAATTATCAGAAATACAAAAAGAGATTGCGTTCTTTTCTCAATAAGCCTGGCAAAAGAAGTCGAAATTATACGAATTGACTGAGTTCTTTTAGTAAACAATTTCGTCCTATCTACTTTTCAATCTGTGTTCGAGCTTGATCAACTAATTGATCGAACCATAACGTTTCTAGGTACATCAATATAATAAAAACAAAAATTAATTTCAGTAAAGTGTAATTATCCGTTCGAGAAAAACATTCTGTAGTCAATCATAGAAATGATTTGTTTGGTTTGTAAAGAGGCATCAATTTTCGATAATTGATATTGAAAGAATCTTTGCATCGTATTTCGAGTTGTATCCGGATGCTGCTATCTAGTTTCTTTACTGAAAATCTTTGTTTCATTTACTAAAATCTATTGTTAAATATAAAACTGAGCAATATTAATAAAAGGCACATAACAAAAAAAAAATATTACTATAATGTCCTTTGTAAACCTTCTTCGCATCGATATTTATATAAACTTAGACTTTGATTTAAATGAGGAAATTTAAGTTCTTCAAAACATAAACTTGTTGTAATATTACGTTCATTTTTAACAAATGGATATGAATTATGTAATTCTTTACATGGTACACGCCAAGTTTCTGTTGGACCACGATTATATCGATGTAAAAATGTATTTCCTTCACAAGCATAAAATACATTTGAACGACCTAATTTAATCATTGCTTTTAGTGATAAA